>MU846079.1:11029-83851 GCA_030867225.1 Colletotrichum caudatum
CCAGAGCCAGAGCCAGAGCCAGAGCCACGACTGGATCCTGGCAAAGGGCCTGAATTACCAATTGGGCCCTTATAGGGGGTTCCCTGAGGTCCTGTGACAGGCTGGGTGATAGTTGCAGTGATTGGAGTCGGGCCACAAGTGTAGCAGGTGCGGACCTGCTCTGAAAAGCCGAATGGCACTTTGACCGAGAGAATAGTAGGCGTTGCAGGGACGCCTTTATAAATCTCAGTACATTCGTACTTCTGCCTGGTGATTCCAGTCGAGCAGAAGGCGTCGTACTCAGTGGTGTACTTGACGGTTTGGGTGTAGTCGTTAAAGCCGCATTTGTCACACTTGGGGGCTTCGATCACGATACCAATAGGTCCTCCAGGGACGAGAGCCGGGTGTATGGTCGGAGTTGGGGCGCATGCAACGCAGTTTGGGAGTATAGCGGAGGCGGTAAAGCACTGGGTCACGGTGGCGGTGCGGACTGTGAGGATGACCTGCTGGGCAACGACAGCGGAGTTGAAAGCAAGTGCAGCCGCTGTGACATGAAGTATTTGACGCATCATTGTTGTCTTCGCTACCGGTAAGGACTGTATGAATCGCTGCCAAAGAGGAGAGGGGGGGAATATGTCTAGGTGTAGGAATGCTCAGAAAAGACGGTGTTGGAGAAGAGAGGGCGCTGCGCGATGATAATTTGAGCTTGAGGATTTACCAGCTTAGAGAACATGTAAGAATCCATGGGCACCATAATATGAATACGAAAAAGGTTTTTGGGGTGACACCAACTTTAGAACAGATCTAAAGCAACAAGCTCATCAAGCCATGTTAGGTGGTCAACATAGAGGCAGGCAACAGATATGCAACCCCTATGATTTAGCTGGGACATTCGATCTGGATCGGATTGCTAGGGAGGACTTGATCACAGAGATGTGTTCCTCGGGAATGCCAGCTTCTTCAATTACAACCGCCTAGGTGAGACTGATCATGTTGATACAAGTGAATGCATGTCATGGCCGGCAAGCTAGTGGTGTCAAGTCGATTTTAAATTAAAATTACAAGGCTGTGTCTGCGTTTCCTTTCGAAAATGCACCTCCAACAGGTCTTGTAATGAATCACAGCCACTATTGGAAAGAATGTAAAGTAGGTGTCATAGCTATGATCTATATATGAAGATGATATTACTTTATAATTAATTAACCTTACGAAATGGTATTTGTGTGTGGTGCGCCACGCTTTAGGCGATCACAGCCCGTGCAGGTCACACGAAGCTATTCCAGCTTCACGACAGGCCTCGTATTCAAAGAGCTATCATCAGACGATGTTAAGACATAAACAGAAGCAACACGTCCATGAAATCATTTATGACTCCTGGTATATTTCAATGTTTAAGGGGAGTGCCTCGGGAACCTTCCGTAAATATTGCCTCAAGACAGATAAATGTCACATGCTATCCTCGCTTGTCTATGATCAGTCTTCTATTATTTCTATCCCGTCAGACCACTGCACAATAGACCCTATATAGAATAGCTTCTGTTACTTCTCTCTTCTTTATCCCCTCTGTACTCATTCGCTTAATTCTCACTCCCTCATTCGCACTGTATCTCCCCGAACTACTCAGTGTGATTATACTTCTGCTCACTGCATTGCAATATTCACCACAGTTCGAAACCATGAACAAACGGAAATTCTTCATTAGCCTGCTCGCCTGCCTCGGCAATGCAGTTGCCCTCGAGCAGGGCGAGCTTGTTGACATCCTACCCGCGACGCACTGCTTCACCTACTTGTCAACGTTCCTTGAGCTGGGTCCCCCTCCGACTGGCATCCTGCCCCTAACCGCTATTGTCAACACGGTTGGAGGTACCGGCGTTACTGTCCCGGCCAGTACGGTTTCGACTATCCAGGGTGGCACTACTTCTCTCTCCACCAACAGTAATGGCCCAGCCACCACTGCTATGCCCAATAGGATTTCAACGATTTCAGGAGAAACGAGAACGATTCCTGGCGACACTACTTCAATCTCCATCGGCAGCAGCATCCCAACCATCATAACTATCTCAACCATCAGCATTTCCTCTACCTCTTCCCTCACCATCTCCAGCATCTCTACTACCAGTCCCGTGGCTCAGCCCCTCATCTTCCTCGTCATCCCTCAGTCCGGTCCCAACGAGAGAGGGCTTCAGAAGAGAGTTTTGGGTGGCTTTTTAAGCATCAATATTAACGACAATCGTGACAGCTGCAATGTCGCCACCGTCTTCAACCTGAACCAGGATCAGCTCTTCGAAGGCAACAACCCCGTCTTCTACAGCCCAGGCGAGACGTTCAAGAGGCTTCACAACCCTGGCGTCGCGCCAAATTCCGCAATCACCAGAACCTTCTCCAACGTCGGCGGCGTGCTCCGTTTCACCAGTCCAAGCATCCCCAGCGGCGAGGCCAACTTCTGCCAAGATCCCACTGGTGAGGTTTTCATCACCTTCACCACAAGGCCCGCTGGCTGTCAGCCCGTTCTTCTTTACGCCTACAGAGGTCAGTTTAGCGCAGAGGGTGGTTTGTGATACCTACGAGATAAGGATGCTGACACAGTGTTCGTAACTTGCACAGCCCCGCAGTGCGTCAACGGCCAGATCGTTGGTGGCACACTTCCCACGGGCTTGAGCACCTCTAGCTCAGCATCCTTCACATCGTTCCGCTCGTTGACATCGTCAGACCCGCCCACACCATTGGGCCCTTCTACATCTCGTTTTGCTACCCTGTCTGGGTTTTACAACATGACTTCTTCTACGTCGGCTCGCGCCCCTACAATCACCTCATCCGATTTCTCCGCTTCGAATATAGTAGTAGTTAATAGTGCTGCCGCTGCCGCTGCCACGCCTTCGACTTTGAGCCCTGAGGCAGTTACTACAGGTATATCGACAGCTTACACGGTCTCTGCCTTTGCCACTGGCTCCGCTTCAGCTGCTTCCCCATCTTTATCGACTCTCTCCTCAATTACCGATAATACTGCTACTTCGACTGCCGGCTTCTTTCCGGATATTATTCCCCCATCTATATCGACATTATCCTTTGCGACCTCGACTACCAGCTCTACTTCGACTGCTGAATTTCCTTTCCCGTTTCCATTCGCCACAACCTCAACTACTGACACTGCTTCTTCGTCGCTATCTTCTGACACAACCTTGACGACTGAAGCTACCTCCATTTCAACAGATATCTCAAGCTCTCCATCCTCAACTACCTCGACTACTGCTATAACAGCATGCAATCCGACTATATTACCGACTCAACGGCTGCTAAACCCTACCGAGCTCACATTTGACAATCCCGACGACGCCTTTGCACCTGTAGATCTACCATTTGCAATCGGCGCTTATGGTTCATTTGATACAACAGTGTATGTCAGTATAAACGGCTTTGTATCACTTGAAAGTGGGTCTCGAACCTATCCCGTTGCCGTGTTGCCTAGCTCCACGATTCCTGAGGTCAGCATCTTAACGTTGCAATACGACCTGTTCCTTGATTACTCTATAGGCAATGGCATCTGGTATGAAGTCTTCTCTACCCCTGAATACGGCCGCCAAGTCACCTTTGAGTACATCACTACGGATTATGCAACTAGGGGGGAGTACGTCCATTTCACAACCACTTTCTATGAATCACGGCCAGGCATAGTAAACATGACCTATCTACAAACATCGTCAAAGGGGGGGCAGGCAAGCATCGGTACTCAAGGAACCGATCAAAGATATCTACAGGTTTCGCTCTATGAAGCGTTTGTTCCCGACGGTTCTTCATTGGAGGTTGATACCAGAGTTGGAAATGGTAATTTTACTTTTAAAAATATTGGACTAAACTGTTAGTAGCTCATTCTGTGAGCTATAGTTTAGCAAAGATTCCACAAAAACAAATAGTTCTCCTATCTGAAAATGCTATATGATGTAAGAAATCAATGCGGAAATAATGCAGTCTGTAGCGTCGCACCCTCCCCACCTCCGCGAACTGTCCCCTTGCCGTAGAGATGGGGCGAGATTGATACATAGCAGGGAAGAGATAGTGAAGAAGGGTGAAGAAAAAACTACATATTTTCACGAAGCAGGATAATTCAGGGTACAACCGATGAAGTTGAAATTGGCTTGTTTATCCTGTAAATACCACAAGCGATCGGCAAAGTGGGTCGCAGGTCAGCTGTCACATGACCTCAGGCTTCGGTCTCTCAACGCGTCGGAGCATCAGGACGCGGCCAACAACCGCAACTTCCCAATTGGGACATCATCCACCTCGCTTTCACCTTCGGCCAAGCCCACCTTTGCAATCCACACGAGCCATCTGAGACGGTCGATCAAGCGCGTGAAAAAGGCACGATGGATGATGAGTTTGGTTTTGATTCAGCCGACGAGGCCGACCTGCTCGCGGTTGTTGATGACGTTACTCCTGCCACGAAGAGAGCGAATGATGCCCCGGGCAACCCGGAAGAACCTGCATCAAAACGCCAAAAAGCATCCGATCCTTCCGAAGTAGCAGAGCGCGTGCTCAAGAAACGTTTCAACCTGGACAATTTTCGTCTTGAGCAAAAAGCAGCCATCAATCGACTGCTCGAAGGCGAAAGTGCCGTTGTCGTTTTCCCCACTGGTGGAGGCAAGAGCTTGTGCTATCAGGTCGGGTTTTGGAATCACACTCCTGTGTGAGACGCGAGAAGCTGATGGCGAAAAGGTTCCCGCTGTCGCTATCAAAGAGCTTGACCGAGAGACTGAATCCCGTGGCCCGGAAGAAGGTGGTGTTTCGGTCGTCATCTCCCCCCTCATTGCGTTGATGAAGGACCAAGTAGACGCTCTTCGTCGACGAGGAATCTCTGCTGCCGTTCTCGATTCGACACAGAGCCGAGAAGAGTTTGTCGAGACTCACAACAAGCTAGCAAATGGCAAGCTGGATCTCCTCTACTGCGCACCCGAAAGGCTGAACAACGAGGGATTCCTTGCATCCCTTCAATCCATCCGTGGCGGCATCCGTTTGTTGGCCATTGACGAAGCCCACTGTATCTCAGAGGTGCGAGAAAGCTCCTTGAAATCACTCGTTTGTGGTTGTTCAGTCTCTCCTAACCATAACACTTCGTAGTGGGGACATTCCTTTCGGCCAGACTACCTCAAGAGTTCGTTCGTCAGAGCCTATGATATCTGTCCCATCTCACCAATAATCTAGTTGCACGATTCGCGAAAGAAGCGAATGTCGAGAGAGTTGTGTGCCTCACAGCGACAGCCACTGCGGCAGTTGCTGAAGACATCCGAGCTACATTCAACATCCCCCCCGAAGGTCTTTTCGTCACCAGCATGTACCGCCCCAAGTACGTTGCCGATCTCGTGTAACCTCTCAAAGTTGTAATGTAGTATTGACTTTCCAGCCTACGTCTGGTAGTCGAGCCAATCAGTCCGGGTGATGACCAAGTCGAGATATGTTCTCGCTTCTTGAAGAAGAACCCAGGGCCGGCCATCATATATGTTACCACACATGCGGTATGTCTCAATCCTCCGCCGTTGATGTATCATATTCTATGGCTCATCATATTCGACAGGGCACCGAGACCCTTGCCGCCAATCTGGTCAAGAAGAAGTTCAACGCGCGGCCGTATCACGCAGGTCTTGACAAGGACACGCGATCCGGGATACAGGATGAATTCCTACGGAGTGACAACATGATAGTGTGTTCTATCCCGACGATTAATTCCGATGGTCTGCTGACAGTATGACCCAAAAACAGATTGTAGGCACTATCGCTTTTGGAATGGGCATTGACAAGGAAAACGTACGAACCATCATCCATTTCGATCTCCCCAGCAGCATCGAGGCCTACAGTCAGCAAATTGGGCGAGCTGGGCGTGACGGCAAGCCAAGTACATGCTTGTTATATCTTTCCAATAAGGACTTTTTCCTTAGGAATATCATGGTCCATGGAGAGCGGCCGTCAATACTGGCTTTGCGCGCCCTCTTTGACGAGATTTGCAGCACCGAGAACTGTCAGATGAGAGCTGGTGATACCTTCTCCGTAGCCATGGCCTCCCAGTCAAAGCGCGTGGACATTAAAGTGAGTATCTGCGCGTCAACTCTCTCAAATGGTGCTGATCTCGGCCAGGAAACTCAACTTTCCATTATCTACGCTTATCTTGAGTTGAAATTCGGTCTCCTTCGGGCCAGCACCCCGCAGTATTCCGAGTACAAGTATCAAGTACTGCAACCGAAGGCGGTGGCTGCCGATTCGTCGCTCGCGGCCGACTACATCCAGAGACATTCCGGAAAAGCCCAGCTGTGGACACATATCGATGTTGACGTTCCTGCCGACAGTGGTAGCGTGACACGAGCCGATGTTACCAGAAAGTTGGACTCATGGGCCGAGTCTGGCTTCATCAAGCTCGACAAGAAGGGTGTCCAGAAGGTGTTCCGTCTCAGCAAGTGTTTGCCAAGCAGAAAGAATGAAATTGATATCATCATCAACCAGATCGACACAGAGATCTCAAAAAAGGAGAAGCAAGACTTGCAGCGAGTGCAAGATCTTGTTGACCTCCTGACGGGCACAGCGTGTCTGACCCGCGGCTTGGCGGCATACTTTGCTGATACAACCCATGCGTCGACCACAGAGTGTGGTCACTGCACCTGGTGTGAGACTCACAAGCAGGTCAAGCTGCCAGATTTTGTGCCCCAAACTCTGGATGAGAATACCATGAGGAAAGTGTTGGATGTGTGCGAAGCAGAGTGTGCAAAGGAGGCGGCCAAGGCCGACAAGCTGACAGCCACAGCTTCTAAATCGAAGTCAGACAAGGCAAAGACTACAGCTGCACAGGCAAAACAAGCTCTTGCCAACAGCGCCGCCAAGAAGGATGCACGGTTTATGGCATGCGTGGCCTTCGGTATAAAAACACCTCGCATCAGCAGCATGGGTCTCCACAATAACAAAGCTGTATTTGAGACAATGAGCAATTGCAACTTCAATGTGAGTGCAGAGGAGTTGACAAGACTCCCTGTAAGAGTGCAAAGACTAACAGACCACAGGATCTAGTTGACAGATTTGAGAATATGATGGAACAGTAGCCAAGGGATTTCTACCGCTCAAAAGGGTTTCAGGGCTGCTTGCTGGATGATTCTGGAACCCTTTTTAACGGCGTCAATGCTCAATGGGCACTTATACATATATCATCTTCTTTTTCATCCAAGTCATCTTATGATCACGTGTAAGTCTAGCAACTAAGGGGCAAAAAAGCGGTCTTTGGTGGCCTGACAGGAGGGGGTAAGAAGTAAGCCGAGGCTTTGAAAGATTGCACTAAGTCCTAGAGGGATTATGGACATGGGGGAGACTGAATTGCTTCTTATACATCTGATTGATGGACTGCCATCTGTCATCCCCAATAGTCCGCGTAGGGTGAGTTTACGGACATTGGCCGCTCAAGTGCCGGTGTAATACCAGGTAGGTATGCCCATGTATTGGTTAGCATGCCTGTAACTTTCGTATATTAATCCCCGGAATGGTTAACCATGATGTGGGAGGGGCTACCCGCTAACCACAGGCAGTGGACTTCCCTAAGTACGGATACCTACTGGAAGGATTAAGGTGAAAACCCACCTGCACGTACCGTACCGCGGCCTTAGATTTGTCCGACCCACCAGCCATTGCGGAAAGTGGGGCTCTCGGCGTCCACCTCGACAATCAACTTCGGCCAAAACCCACCAACTTACCTTCTCTCCCAACCGTCCGAACCCACCCGCCATCAACCGCTTGGAATTCTTCCTAAGTCTATGCTGTTAACGGTTGGAAGGAACCACCCCTGTATACATAGGTCGAGGCGCCCGCCGCTGTTGAGATCAATATGCCGGCTTCTTCCATTGACCGTCACACCTGTGCCACCTGCGGGAAGCAGTACCAGAGGAGCGCCCATCTGCGCCGCCATGAGTCTACTCGTAAGTATGATGTTGTTGTTGGTTATAACTTTCCGCTACTTATCCCAAATTCTTTCATTTCTCCTCCCATTTCCGCCTTCAAGCAATAGCTCTTATTCGATCCCTACGTACTTTGCTGCGACCGGTCTTGATATACCGTAACTCCATGCCACAGAATGTGGAAAACAGCCCTGAGCGCTGTCTGAGTTGTAAATGTCTTCATATATCTTTGAAACATTGATTTGAATGAAGTCTCAGTTCCTTTAACTACTTACATATATGCCACAGATATCCAGGTAGCTCGCCATAACTGCATTTACTGCGAGAAAGTATTCGCTAGACGGTATGCACCGATTTCAGATTCTTTTGGGACGTTTCAGCTCACCATCAAATAGTGATGTCTGCCGGAAACACATGATGCACTGCCCTAACAAACACCATCAAGAAACCCTTCCAAGTCTGAAACGCGGCCAGAAGCCTCGCGCTTGTGATGCCTGTTTCCACAGCAAGCAGTCATGTGACACCTCAGATCCCTGCGAGCGCTGTGTCTCTCGTAAATTGGCGTGTACCTATCGCAGGCTGGAAGAAACAACACCAGTTACCACCCACGTCTCTTCCACAGCCTCCTCATCCTCGACATCCACAACAGCTGGCACACCCCACAATGACACTGACCGCACCAAGATCACTGTCGCCTTTCTTCTGGGCCTGACAAATCCGAACTCGGATAACCTCCTGGAGTTCCTAGCCGATGATGCAGCCAGTAGGACTGAGGGCGACGGCTTAGACTCAAGCATGAGACCCGTCGACTTTCCTCAATGGCCCTCCAGTGTGCCGACCGATGAGGACCTTACGTTCCTTCCTTACGGTTTCGCATCCAGCCTCTCCCCCGAGCTGATGGACTTCCAGTCCATGGGAGCCCTTTCGTCAAACGCCCCACCCAATGCCGCAGTCTCTCTATTCGACCCTGAAAGTTGGAGGGCTCGTGCTGACGAGATAGTATCGGACATGCATGACCTTCATGACAGCTTGACAACTACAGACCCTTGGTATGATTGCACATTTGACCTGAACATCACAAAATTGGTGTTCTCGGCGGAAAACCTTTGCAAGTTCTCGGCAACGTATTTTCGCGTGAACCACCTGGACTTTCCCATCATTCACCGACCAAGCTTTGGTACAGAGCGTACCCATAAACTACTGCTCCTCGCTGTTGCACTTTCCGGGTCTCTTAGGTCTCCACCCAGCGATGACGTGCTAGCTGCTCGTGGCTTTATAAGTCTTGCCGAGGAATACATTTTCCGCAGCTTAGGTAGATTGATGCCACCTGGGTCTGCTCCCGAGTTCACCCATGAGGTTCAGGAGACGCTACAGGCCGCCCTCATCATCCACTCTATGCAGTTCTTCAGGAACGATGTTTCATCGCGGAGAAGGAATCGAACTCAGCGACTACCAGCCCTTGTGTCCGCGGTCAGATGCTTGAGCCTAGCGCAGACCAGGCATGCGTCAGTATTTCATTACGAGGACTTTGTCCTCAACGAGTCGAAAATCCGGTCCGTAGTATTTTGGTCTTCCGCGTTATATGCCAAACACTGACACTCAGGCAGGCTGGCCACATGGACGGCGTTGGGAGATTGGCAGCAGAGCAGCATGTCCAACTGCCCACCAACATTGACTCCCGCTGAGTTGACGTGCGACCTTCCTAGCTCGCTGGAGCTCTGGGATGCGAAGGATATGGCCGAATACTTCGAAGAGGCACGCGCAATCGGACTCGATGGCTCAAGGCGGATATCATCTGTCAAACTTTGCGTCGATGCATTGATGCGCGAGACTTGGGGTGGCGTAGGGAGCTTTCCCTTCCAGGATATCAATGGATCTGACTTGCTCTTATTGATCTTTGGTATGTGTTGTGAAAATCGTACACCAAGTCATCAAATACGTCGACGCAGCTGACATGCCCAGCACTCAACGGCATGGCTCTCTCGGCAAATCTCATGGGAACCTTGCCAGCAAGTTCTCACGCCATTCTACGCGCCGTGTCTAGATGGGAATGCATGTGGGAGAGCTTCCGGAGCCGCGTTAGTCCGGCTACTTTGGAAAAACGTGGTATCATACGGCACAATAGCAAGCTCTGCTGGGCGGCCAGGAAGATTATCCAAGTCGCCATTTCGGGAGACAAAAGCTCGGCGTATATGCAAAAGGTCGGACACGATTCAATCGCGCAGCTGCATGACTTTTTACGTCAGTATCGCGACGCTTGAAACTTACACATGACCGAGCTGTTGTCGTCTTACGTATACTGGAATCTGCAGCATCTTGGCGTGCCGTACATTAGAATCTTTCCTCAAAGGGAGACTTGCGATCACGTGGACATCACCACTATGGCGCAAATATGACATGTTAGGCCAAGCCAGTAAAATGCGCCTGCCCGCACTTGCATCTTCATCTCGGATTTCTCGACCGAAATTCCCTCAAGCCTCTTGATAACCAGTTGAACATGAACCCAAACTAGAGGTCGCGGGAAAGAATTCTGTGCCTGAGCACCATCAGTCATGGAAGAAATCATGTTCAAAAAACACTAGGCAAAGTGCGAATACGTTAGAGAAGCGACAAGTTGTGTTGAATTGCTCGATTGTATTGTATGTAACATGGTGGCGCATTGCAGTCAAGGTCCATTGGATTGGGGATGACGATACCCCACCCGACCTCAAAGGAATAGCCTACGATCTCACGGAATGCTATGGGAAAGTGCTTTGGAGACCTCCGGGTGCGTATCTGAAGATTGTGGAGGGTGTAGAAGATGCCATGCAACGTTTCTGGCAAAACTTACCCCATGAAGAGAGAACAAAGCAAGTGAAGCATCTTCACGAGCAACTTGTGAGCCGGTTGAAGTGCCAGAAAGTGCGCCTGGACAGTATTGAGTCCTATGCTTCCGTTTCCCTGAAGCGATTACAGCAGCAGAGCGTAACAGTATGTGTCAGTTCTTCCAGCTAAAGCAACCCAACCGAGAGACTGACCAAAAGATCCGAAAGATATCATTCATTACCGCTACGATAGCACAGAACGATGCGAAGCTCAACCTCAAGATTGCCGGCGACCAGAGACAGCTCGCTCATGCCAGCAAGGATGACAGCCAGGCAATGAAAGCCCTGTCGCTTCTTGGTGCAACCTTTGTTCCAGGAACATTCCTCGCATCAATCTTCAGCATGACGTTCTTCGACTTCCAATCAGGTGGGTGAGTCTTGCGGATTTCAGGTCTTTTTTTCGCATGAAAGAGGTTATAGCGACCCAAGTAGTTGGTCTAATCAGCCATAGATGTATCCTTATCACCAAAGATATGGATTTACTTTGCACTTACTATCCCACTGACGATTTTCGTTCTGCTGGGATGGTTTATGTGGGACAAGAAGCAAAAGGCACGCCAGCATGACGCGGGATCAAAGCTAGCAAGCTCCAACTCGGACACGGAACTGGCGATTCTGTCAGAGCTATCGAGGCGATGATAAGACGGGTTCCCCGGCTGATATGGTTTCAACTAGGAAGGCATGCAATATCTTAGCAAGGGTTTATTTCCAGTTTTCTCGCAGACCTAGTCCTAGAGCTTTGCCCGAGATTCTCTCGTTGAGAGGTCACTACAACTCAAGTGCAAGTGGTCAAAGCCCAAGCTAAGGGTCTAATACCCAATATCTAGTCGAGAACGATCGAAATCGAACCGGCCCGCAGCTTTCTACTCCATGAACCAAAGCGCTGCTTGAGCAAAAGGCATGAAGGCCATCACCAGCCCGCAGTAGCTTGTATCATCAACAATTGCGATATGGGGGAACGGAAAGAAAGGAAGGCGATGACATAAATATGGATAGATCAACGCGAACGAGTTGATGTGAATACCGAGCATGCCAAGATCCCACCAGCGAAGCTCAACTTTTCCGTCAGACGACAGGCAAGCATACGGCATGTTTCCCACGCACGGTAGGCTACAACAAAGGATTATCAGTGCGTTCCAAAACGTCTACATCTTTGAATATCACCATGATCCGATGCTTCACCACAGGTGGGAATCGCTTAAGGGAGGGGGGGGAGGTTGCCTTGGCGTGCCTACGCACACGGCCCGGGACCCCTGTTACCGTGGCTGCAGGCCTTGGCACAACAACACATGGGCAGTCGTCGTCAGCAATCTCACAACCGGGCGGAGTCCGCATCTTTCTTTTCACTCTTCTGGTCCACGACGGGCTATCCGTACTCTCCAAATCCATTGGAGAGAAGTAACTCCGCCAAGAGAGGGGAGAAAGTTTACGACCACGAACCTAAGTGGTGGGATATCAGGCAATCAAAGGAGACTCTGAAGACGGCAGCGCGTTAGAAACCGGGCCGGATACTGCGCATTGCATCTCGAACGCTCATATCGCCAGGGTCATACGTATTTGTTGCATCCAGCACAGCCGCCAGCAAGACAGCACATGGCTAGACGCTGTACGGTTTCACGACACTGGAGGGTAAGAACAGGCCATGAATCGTCAAGCTCGACGGCCACTTCTCAAGTCATTACCTGCTGATCTCGAACACGACCTGTAGGCATACCCGCTCACCGGCAGGACAGCTCGACCACCAGCACGCTATATCTTGGTGGAGCAAGCACAGAAGACCCCTGGCCCTTCTTGCAGTGGCAAAGGCAAAGATCGACACGACAACGAGGAGCCTAGTGGCTGGAAGAGCACGTTCTGGAAGCTCGTAGAGGGCAGCGCGACCGCTGTCGGCTCAGTCGCGGTGCTTGGGTTGGCGGGGTACTCCTACCATGCCTACTACAAAGACCTCGTCCTGCGGAAGATGGACAATGCCTTCGGCGTCGGCTTCTCGACGCCGGAGCTGACGGCCATGGGTCGGCACGTCGCTCCCCACAAGCTCCATTCTGCCGAGGACCTGACGGAGTTGGAGGGCGAGAACGAATGGATCCCGAGAAAAGAACAGGAGCTCATCGACGGCATCGTTGACGGAAGCGTTCGCGGGCAGTACCACCTAATCACCGGCGAGAAGGGCACCGGCAAGACCTCCATGGTCCTCAAGGCGATGCGCAGGATCAACGGCGTCGGCATCGCCATGCTCGAGGCCCACGGCGACCTCGAGGTGTTCCGTCTGCGTCTCGGAAAGGCGCTCGATTTCGAGTTCCACGAGGACTACGTGGGAAGCCTGTTCAACTTCAAAGGACCTCGCGACACAACGGCGATCCTCGACATCGAGAGGGCCTTCAACAAGATGGAAAAGGTGGCGCTCTTGCGGCAGAGACACATCCGGAAACCGCTGATCCTCGTCGTCAACCGGGTCCACGTCCTCCGCGACGACGAGGACGGCCGGAACCTGCTCGACCTCATCCAGCAGCGCGCCGAGATGTGGGCGGCGAGCCGTCTCGTCACCGTCGTCTTCACCAGCGACGACCACAGCACCACCGAGCATCTCAAGTGGCAGGCCACGCGCATGTCGGTCACGGACGTCCACGACGTGACGCGGCACCCCGCCGTCGAGGCGCTGAGGGAGTTCCGCAGGAAGGTCTTCCACGAGGACGTGGCGCAGGACGTCCTGGACCGCGTCTACAGGGAGGTCGGCGGGCGTGTCCGGTTCCTGGACCACGTGGCCCGGTCCAAGGATATGTTGGCGACGTGTGACTTCATCCGCAAGAGGGAGAAGCGCTGGCTGCTGGGCCAATGCTGGATCCTGGGCGGGGACATGGACCCGGAGGCAGAGGACCAGCAGGACTACGCCACCACCGCGTTCCTGCTAGCGAAGGCCCTGATGGAGAAGGAGAAGGCCATGTCGCGGGAGGATATCCTCGAAGGCAAGCTCCCGGAGATGCCCTTACACGAGGCGAGACAGCTCATGACGAGGGCGGACTTCATCCAGAAGCACGACCACTTCAACATCTTCTCCATCGACTCCAACTCGATGGTGCGGGCGGACTCGGTGCCGATGCACAACGCTTTCCGGGAGATTTGCTCCCAGGACGGATTCAACGAGCTGCTGGAGGCCACCTTGGAAAGGCTTGACGAGCTGGAGGGGCTGCAGAGGACGCGGGAGATTGTGTTGAAGGACCTAGCGAGCGGGGGAGAGCTCCAGGCTGTGCTTCGTCAGGCGAAGGAAAGCGGGGAGCCGGTGACTGTCACTTTGAAGACCGGTCCGTTTCAGAAATATACTTAGGAGGGGATGCAACTCGTGGCAGGGGCTGCTTGCTGTCGAGAACCAGGCTATGGGAAGAACTGGAATCGGTGTAGACAAGATGTATGGAATCAGCCGTGCTGCAGACTTGACATGTCGGTATATAGAAGTGCAAAAGCCAAGCAAATGCCAGATTGAGAAACATTGCAAATCATGCGCTCTGCTTTTCTTTCGAAACCACAGCATGATATCGCGGATGGACAACCATCAATTTGTCAAAGCAACGGCGATCAGGTCTACTGTCTCCGTGGTGTGAAAAGCCGAGTTGCAAGCCGCTGATGATAACTTGCAATGTAGCATTTCCGGGCAGGCAATCTGCTAAGTATTGTGCGGATGGTCAACTTGAAGCTGGTCGGCTATCTTAAGTGGTGATCAACTCACCCTGACAGACACTCGTCTCATGTAGACCCCCAAAATGAACCCGTTAGGCACCACGAGTTGAGCACCAAACCAGAACAATGTAAAACTGTCATAGCCTGTGTTTTGCTTCCCGAATTTGTTCGTAATGCGTTCTTATGAGCGTGGCGACCGGCGCTGCGCTGATAAGAGACTCGATACGTGGAGGCGTCGGGGCATTGATGGCGTGGCGCCATGGAGAATCTTCACCGTTCAGACCATCTGGCAGATTAGACATCAAAACCACCGGCGGGCGGCCGGACGGGGAAGTGACCATGGGGCAGGGCTCGAGACCGGGCCGGATGGGTAGTCGGAAGGATAAATGCGGACCGTTTGGATTTGTTTATCGGGAGTCAAAGCAACGGATGGGTTGAGGGAACCGGTGTTTCGGAGAGATGGGATGGAACGCCACAAGATGACTGGTTGATGAGGCACACAGTGCTCCCTGGGCGGGACACAGCGAGCCGATGGAAAGACTGCGGAACGAGACTCGACTGACTCGATGAATGGGTAATGGTGGAGCGAAGCGAGGTCGAGTTGTTGGTAACGAGAGTTGGAGGGGAAACGGACGAAGAGGGATGGGGGCACCCTGCACCCCGGATCTGGAAATGACGCTGCCATGCGACGACGGATGACGGAATAAATGCTGGTGGTGTGAGTGATGGCGGGCGACTCGGCCGATAAGCTTCAGCCCCAGGTAGGTAGCTCCAGTGTTCCCACGAGAGTCCCGGGACCCGCATAGAAGGAAGCACCATGACTCCAGAGCTGGAGTGCATGAAGACCAAAAGTCTGGGGGCGGGGGTTGCGGTTGGTTAGTCGTTCCGTGATTGGTCCGCGTGGAACAAGGGTTCGTCCATGGATGCGGCATGAGGTCACTGTTGGGGGTGGTGGTTAGTGGCCGTTTGCTACGAATGAATCCTCGAGAGTCGTGGATTGGATTGGATTGGATTGGGTGGATGATGTTGGCACAAGATGAGGAGGGATGGTGCATGTCTGTCGGATGACGTCGTCACGATGGAGTGGAGTGGACGGTAGAGCTAAAAAGGATACGGTTGAAGGAAAGGGTCAACTAATTACCTGGGCTAGATGTGTAAATGAGGTAGTAAACTAAAGCAGAAAAGTAAATAGTGAGTAGGAGGAGGCGGATTAGATGGAGTGAGGGGAAGTAAGCCGGACTGGACTAGTAGTAAGTGTGTGATGCATGCTAGGTCGGTCCGTACCTACCTAGTTAGTTAATGTTACCTCAGGTAGGTGGTGTTATACCTGTGATGTTCATGTTCATCCCCCACCCCCTCCCTCACCACGCCTCTTCCATTTGATAATTAGTGATGGAACGGATCGGACGTTGAAAAGGAGAGGCGGGCCGTGTCGGATTGTCGATGGTGAGAAAAAAGCGCAGGCAGCCAGCCATTCCTGGACCAGCGGCAAGCGGCTTGCATGAAGTGGGAGGTGCGACTTGCCAAAAATACAGAGGCGCAAATGTTGGATTTCCGGGCAGTGCACGACGCCGCAGCAGCAGCAGCCTTGTCATCCCATCGCCTCGTCCTTCTCCTTCCCGTGGGATCCGTGGATCCGTGGGTTTGTCTCTGACTGACTGCGGCCGATCGCGATCCAAATGCAATGCAGTCCAGGCGGAAGGAGGGAAGCACCCAGTCAAGTCAGTCAGTTAGTCAGCCAGCTGATGTACAGTACAGCAGAGCACAGCCAAGAGGTGGGCAAGGGTCCATACAAGTCAAGCCTGAGGAATCAACTGTATCCACCTAGGTAAGTACCAAGGTACTCACTACTCATCCCTCGTCCGGGCCGCATCTCCAGGCGTCTAGAGCTTTCCAGTACTCTGTACTCGCCGTGCCCTACGTATGGCCGCCCTCGATCAACCGCGGGCCCAAACGCGCCCGAGCAGGCTTAACCCCGCCACAAACCAATGAAGTCGAAACAAGCTCCGGGATAGTTGGTACTTGTACTCGTACAAGTAGGTAAGTGCTTTCTCATAGACGTCTAGACGAGGGGCGGGCGTGCTTATGATAGCCAGCCCACATGTAGTATCTAGATGAATGGACGGGCAGCGGATGGATTCCCAAGGTCTCATGTGTCCCGGCCCTATCTAGCCATCAGTGCCTTACGGGAGAAGTACTTTGGCTCTCGTAGTGCCCCAAGGTGAGAGAAGACAGACAGATGGAAAGGGGGGGGGGGGGGCAAGTAAAAGAGCAACAAAGTACAGTAAACCCGACGATGCAGCGACACCCGACGTTTACCGGGTATGTATTTTCACCGTTGAACCGGAGACTGCCGGGTGTCCGTGTCTAGGTACCTAAGGTGGTAGGTGTGTATGTGCGTATTCGATCCGCCCATGTTGTCAGCGCCTATATGTAGTAGTTTGTGTAAACTACGTGGACGTCGACAACAAAAGCCTGCCTCCCTACCTACCTAGGAATGTAGCCTCAGCTGGTGATGTGATATGTGACAGATGATGCCAAACACTCACTGCCCGCACGCAGCTGGGCGTAGGGAGCCCGCGAGCTGGCTGGCGCTGCAGCAGAGCAGGAACCTGCTTTCCACTCTGCTCTGTCATCCTTGGGCACCATGTGGCATTGCGGAATGGAATGTGTGGGTGACATTGACATTTGGAGCTCTGTCTATCCGTCCGTATACCTGCTTTATTTACACTAGGTACCTACAGGGCTACGGATACACTACAAGCAAGCCAGTGAGCACAGCAAGTGCCAGGCAGCCAGCCATCAACCTCGGGCACGTACCTACGTACCTACGTACCTACCTGTACGTGCCTGCCTGCCTACCTACCCTACCTATCCGTACAGTAGGTAATAGCTATCAAACGAATGCATGCCTGTACCGTACCGTTCCCGTTATAAGACAAGACGACAACCTCCAAAGGCCCCGGCCTTGCTCACCTGCTCGGATTGCCCACCTCTCCCTGCCACCGCTGCTACCACACCGCCGCCAGCCAGCCAGCCAGCCATTTTGCATTGCATGATAGGTAGCCATTCCTGGCAAACAAGGAAAAAGAAAAGTCGCTCATCCATCATCCCTCCCTCCCTCTAAACTCTCCACTACATACTACAGGTACTACCACCAGATCGTCCCGACAACACCTAAACTAGGTACTTACTTACGCATTTCCCTCGGGACATCCGACAATCTTCATCCTGTAAAACCTCCCTCCCTGTCCTTGTTTCAGAACCATCACGAGCCCCTCGTCCGTTCCTCGCCGAAGAAGCCAAAATAGCCTGAAGAACAGAAAAGAAGGAGGAAAAAGAAACCATTACCTCCCACCAGAGCTCCGCCCTCCCCATCCAACGGAAAGAAAAGAAGGAAAGAAAAAAAAAAGACAACCGGACCCCTGGTCGGCGCACCCGCAAACCCAAACCCGCACCCGCACCCTGCAGGTCACGAACCAACCACCACCACCCTGTCATCCTCAGGCCCCAGAAACAGGACCGTCGTCTTTCGTCACCGGATTCCCCAAAACCCCGCTACCTACTGTTGTCCATCCACCTACCCACCCATCTCTCAAATACAGCCAAGAGCCCCCCTCGAGAACACAAAACTCACGCGCTTCGCATCACGCTCGTCCTGTCAACTTCAACGCTAGCAATCCATCCGTTCGCACTAGCCCACCAACCCAAACAAAAGTCTTCAAAATGGCCGCCATCGTCGAGCGCAGTCCCCCGACCCATTCCCCTCCAGGTCCCCATCCCAAGCGTCCTAGAGGTAAGCAAGCAGTCCTTGATTCTCCTCCCCCGAGCAGCTGCTCGCCGCCTGCGTAGCTAGCTAGCTGGCTAACCAACATCCGTTGCTTGCAGGTATTCTCAAAAACTCGTATCAAAAGTCTCCGCCCTCCTCGCCACTTGACGAGGCCCCGCTCTCCGAGAAGGAGCTCACGCTCGTCAACACCCAGTACAACGCTGGCCACCGCCGCTCCTCATCTGCCGCCCGTCCTTCCGGCTCCCGCCGTCAATCAAGCCGCACCCCCTCCCACCAGGGCGACGACGAGCAAGACCTCGAATCCTCTCAGCGCCTCAAGTGGGACGAGGCCAACCTCTACCTGACCGAGCAGGAGCGCACCTCCACCATGAAGATTGACGAGCCCAAGACTCCCTATGCCAAACACTACGACCCCACCGAAGACCCCTCGGACGACGAGGAGATGGAGGGCTCCAACATTGAGAAGAAGCCTCGCACGGCTCGCACTGGTCCTAGCGTGGAAGATGATATCCCTCTCATGTCGCTTGGCGAGCCGGAAGAAGCGGTCCCGGACAGCGAATCCTCCAAGGAAAAGGCCCTCAAGGCCGTTCACGTCGACGACAGCGCCAGCGCCCACGGCGACGATGACGAGCTGGCCGGCCTTTCGCCCGAGGAACGCGAGAAGCACCGCCGTTTCGAGGAGTTGCGCAAGAAGCACTACGAAATGAAGGATGTGGCCCACTTGTTGGGCCACCCCGAAGAGTTACTCGAGGACGAGGACGAGGACGAGGACGAGGATGCCACCCGGCCGCCTGCAGTCCCTGCTCTCCCCCGGCCCAGCGAGGTCACCAACGGCCAGGTTTGATCGGCTGGCGGAGCTGGTGCTTGGCCGGCGCGCGGCCGCACCGCAAGGGAGGAGGACAACTACACGGGGCACGCATTACGAGCATTTTCACGCACTGTTCACGCTTTTGGGGCTTGAGATCGAGATCAGCATCCGGCACCGACGTGACACGCAAAGGAGTTTAGGGTGGATATCACGGAAGGGTTTGGCGGCGTTCTGGCGCCTTTGTGTCTGTCATGGTCGCAAGTCGGCACCGCCGCAGCAAACGCCCTGTCCCCAGCCGGCGGCGCCTCCGCCAGCAGTGGACAGGAGCATGTCAGCACGAATGAGTAGGCTTTTTGCTTCGGCCAGAAATTGGCACTTTCGATAGAGTCTGAATTGTTCTATCGATCCAACTTCGAACCGTTTCGTCCTGTGAAAATTCAATGTTTCCATTGCCTGGGTCGGGCGGCTCAATAACCAAATTGGGGGGCGTCTACGGCGTGCCCTGCAATGCTTCTTTTCGAATGACTGGACCGTCTGGTGGGTATCCATCCGTGTGCAACTCCTCCTATCCGCTTTCGTCGTCTACAACATGCCCTTGCGAGCCAGCTCAACCTTCCTCGCAGCCTCGCCGGCAGCAAAGCCGCCCTTCGAAACGCAGATTCGGCTGCTGCCCTCCGTGAGCTCGAACTTGTCTTGGTTCGCCGGCCAGGGGCAAGGGCAGTGATGGGGGAAGTGGACACAGGCGAGAGTATCGGGGCAGAGGTAGTTTTCGCAGTAAGCTGAGAAGGTCAGTAGAGTGTCTTTGCAAGGGGCCGAAAGAGCAGAAGATCAACCTACATCCATCGTATCGTTGCTGGTACTGCGAAGGGTCGCTGGGGACGTTCTGAGGTTGCTGCTGCTGCTGCTGCTGGCCGCCGAACATTTGCTCGAAGAAGCCGAACTGGGCCTGAACCGAGCTGATCAGGGTAAGAAGAAGCAACGGAAGGGAAACAAAGAAGCGCATATTGGCGACTATGGTTTACGACGGGGCCTCGTGACGTTCTCGAACAGGTTCCGGGTCGGGTTGTCGTCGCTTATTCGCAGTGAATGCTGATGGTGCTGGTCGTCCACTCCAATGTCGCTAAGCCCACCGATACGCCTAGCTGTCCAAAAGACCACCTCAGAAGAAACCTGGACCCACAACCCAGAGCCGAGTGCTTATCGCTATCGCGACCTGCTGACTCAGCCGGAAAAATGCTCTCGGCTGATTCTCCCTTGATGTGCAGCAGAATGCAAAGCTTCGACAGGACGCGAATTTGGCCATTGATGAACCGACGACGTATGGGCAGCTCGTCCACGAAGCACACCTCATGCGTCTATTCCAACTGCAGCAGCCCCTGAGGGCCGCTGCCGCCGGTCTCCTGCGGACGACCGCCCCGATCCAGACTTCGACCTCGACCGCCGCACAGCTGCTCCGGGCCGATGCCGCGAATGCCCTCGTAGCCGGGCGACGATATGCCTCCGTCAAGTCGCAGGGTGCCTACAAGCTCGCGCCCAAGCGAACGATACCGAAGAAGCTGGGAGCCAAGCGCACGGGTGGTATGTCCTGTCCCTGGTCGTCGTCGCCGGGCCGAGTTCGGTTGAGGACTCGTCGTTGCCGTCATTGGATAGCTTCGGTGCTAACCAACACATGAACAGACCAGTTTGTCATCCCTGGAAACATCATCTACAAACAGCGCGGCAGTCTCTGGTGGCCCGGAGAGAACTGCATCATGGGCCGCGATCACACGATCCACGCCATGGCTACGGGTTACGTCAAGTACTACCGCGATCCCGCACGCCACCCGGACCGCAAATACATCGGCGTCGTCTTCAACAAGGACGACGTCCTGCCCTACCCGACGCACGCCGAGCGCAAGCGCAAGCTCAACATGTCCGCGCACCTGATTGCCAAGCCCGTAGAGACGCCCGCCATCTCCGCCTCGGGCATCCCGACCCAGATCGTCCGCCCGTCGGTCCGGACGGCCAAAGGCGCATCGACGGGGCCCGCGAAGGTGCTGAAGCTGCGCGACGACTACTCTTACCGCGAGGACAACTGGCGCATCGGACGGCTCGTGAAGCTCCACGTCGGGGGCATGAGCCGCAAGGCCAAGATGAGGCAGAGGCGGTACGCCCAGGAGCGCACGATGGCCGGTCAGCGGGCGGCGCAGGCCAAGTTCGCGGAGATGGAGGTGGATGAGTGGACCATTGCGGCGTCCAAGAGGCTGCAGGAGCAGAGGAACGCCGCGCTCGTTGCCAAGAACAAGAAGAACAAGCAGAAGGCGCAGAAGCAGGCCAAGAAGGCCAGCAAGGCTAAGCGGTAAGAGGGCCTGCGTGCGTGTCGGGCACGTGAGACTGTCCGAGCATGAAGAAAGGGGGGGGGAGACTGTGATGATGTATGTATCATGGCCGCCGGGGCACGAATTGCTGCGAGGCTATAGAGTGTAGAACATCTTGTAAAAATCCATACCAGTTATGCACGAGACAGGCCTCTCTCCCTATCTCACCCTATGGCATGACCACATATAATCCGATTCCAGCTGCTGCTACTTCAATTCGGTGAATGGCACTTCACTGAATAGAAGCATTGGGTCGTCCAAAGTATCGAAACCTCGTGTTTGGGTGTTGAAGCATTTACATTGTGGTTTGATGAGACAGGCCCCTGAAAGGCAGACAGACTGGTGTATTGCCCACTATCTTTTTGCATCTATGAAACCAGTAGGTAGGTACGTAGGTACGTGACTTTGTGTGGGTGGCACCTGCACATGTATCTTTCTGCCGAATATGTATGGGAAGGTACCGACGTGGTCCTTGCCACTTCAGTCGCGTCGCGTTGCCGCCGTCTTCAGCTTCCAACGACTCTCCATTGCCTGGGCACTTCAAACTCATCTTCATCTCACCCTTTGGTTCTCAATATTCACTAGCTAAAACTCCAAACGATTTCCCTCAATCAACTACACAATCTAAAGGGAATACAGATGCGTAGCGGCTCTTGAATGCGTCACAAATTGGCAGTAAACTTCCACAGTAACCCCGGCCCAGCATCGTAACCCGGTGGTCGGGTAGGCGCAAACATCACCTGAATCCAGGGAGACTTGCAATGGCATCCAACGCTCAGGTCGCCCTGCCACCCGGGCCCCAACATCCTCAAGCAAACAACCCATCACATGACCTCGGTATCTCGACCACGCCCGCGGCAAACAATGCTCTACGCAACGCGTCGCCGTCGTCAGTCTCAAGCGCCGGGGACCCATCTGGAAGGAAGATGAAGAGGACTGGGGCAGTCAGACCGCTCGTGAAGCCAAGTCCCCAAGGGCAGACACCACCGCCGTGGGCAACTTCCCTCCTTGGTGGAAGGGGGTCTATGGGTTCAAACGCAACACCTCCCTCGGCTCAGGCGCAAAGCGGCTCCGCGCAAGACATCATTCCGGACCTTGGCCTCGCTGTCCCTCCACCAGCCCCGGATGCCTCATTAAACTCAAGACCGCGCAGTCCCGAAACTGCTCAGTCTGTGAGCGACATCGTTCAACCCGAGCAGGAAGGCACGTTGGCAATCAAGACCAGGGCGCCATCTCCCGAGGCAACCCCCGAAG
The DNA here is from genome assembly GCA_030867225.1 of Colletotrichum caudatum. NCBI lineage: Eukaryota > Fungi > Ascomycota > Sordariomycetes > Glomerellales > Glomerellaceae > Colletotrichum > Colletotrichum caudatum. The sequence goes on from MU846079.1 coordinate 33,673, forward strand.
CCGAGGAGAGTAGCAACAAGAAGACCCTCGCGGGACATGCCAAGATTCAGGCTCTGCAAGAGTCCTGGGAGTCTGGTGGGATCGCGTCTGGGTCAAGTGGGATCACAGACCCTAATCAAAGCACGGAAACAGCGAGCCTGGGAAAGGACTGGCTTAGCGGTGCGTACGGCCTCATCTTGATAGCCACCAGCCCCTTGCCTCGTTGGAGCATTTGCGTGCCCTAGCTTGGGTTGATACTGGCTCTGACGTGTCTCTTTGGAACCAAGTCAATGATGTGCGTTTGTGCTAACGGACATAAAGGTGACTCGGTATCATATACCGCCATGGTCTCGAAGAAACGTTCTCTGCCTGAAGGCCCGCTTGGCAACGAGGCCAAGCGAAGAATGACCGCCATCCCGGTCCCAAATGTCCCTGCCAACGTATCCGCCCAAGGAATTTCGGCGCCAAGCTCCGTCGCTACCGAGTTGGACCTGTTGAATGCCCTCTCTGCTGGTAAGACTGATCGGCCGAAAGCCGCCATCTTGCAGAGTACCGAAGACACCAGCATGCCTCGGTCCGATAATTCGAAGCCCAGCTTCATTACCACCACCCAAGAAGCACAAAAGATCATCGAAATTTCCGACGAAGCAACGGATGATGACGATGCGGACGACGCGGATGAGGATTCTACGGACGAGGACGAAACAACCGAGGATCGTCAGAGCGATGTCTTGGAACCCCGGCCTGCATCAACCACCATGCAGGCGAATAATGTAAGAGAAACCCGTCAACTCTCCCATAACAAGTTCTGCCTCTAACTCGAGATACTAGCCCTTTTCGCAGGGGCTTTCTGAACTCAGTCTCACAAAAGATGCAACCCCCCGCGGTTATCTGCAATGGCGGACATCTCGAGGTACAATTGAGTCCACATCTGGTGCCATTTTGCCCACAAACTATTACCTACACTCCGACCCAGCGCATCCATGGATTTGCCCGGTGCGCGACTGCCGCACAATATTCAACAGACTGCACGCGCTTGGTGCGCATTTTTGCGTAAGTCCCGGCTGTTCGCCCTGCTGAGCACTCTGTCCAAGGATTTAACGCTGATTGCCCTCAGGCCAAACACCGGAACTCCACGTTCAATGACAACCTCGATGGCACGCTGAGCGTTGTTGACTCCTTTAAGAGAGCGGGCGCTAAATACTCCGCCCCCATCGTGGTAGCGCAGAACGCTCTCCGAAGCAACGAGCCTCCTATGCCGAAACCTGCATTGCCGGCAGCTAAGGCCGTCGCCTCTCAGCCCCAGCGTAAAAGCCCTTCGCCCGAATCTCAAAGACGCCTGGTAACGGCTCCGAGGTGTTCTGTCGCTCACAAGTCCCCTGCTTCCCATGGCCCATCACTTGACCAAAACCAACCTTCCCAAGCGGCACCTGTCCAGAACGGCACGGAACTGCTGACTTACTTGAGGTCACATCTCTCACCTGCCTACACTCTGCCATTGGAAAGACCGGATGTCAAGGCCCTGCTGAAGCTTCCTCGGAAGCGTCCCTTACCACAGACGTGGCGGCTCAAGTATACAGGTGTGGGACATCTAGCTCCTCTGGCAACAGTGGCGCTGCTCATCTACCTGACTGGCGATGAAGCACCGGAAGCGTGCTCGGTGTGCCATCAGGACACGAACCCTTTCGAAAACTATCTTCAGCCATGTATGGTTATGGCCGATGCGGTTCCGTCCTTCTTAAAGGAAATTGGAAACAAAGCATGTGCTAGCTGCCAGTGGCGGTCGAATTTTCGCAGAGAGAAGAACAACTGCTCTTTCTTATCCACTGGCGCTCATGCATCCGCGTCACCGGCTACTCATGCCGAACCCTCAATTACCGCGCCCTTTCCACCACCCTCTAGAAGCGCTATAGCAGATAGCTATCCCCTACCGTACTCCACAAGCCAAGAAACCCAGCCTACAGAACCACCTCGATCATCTCCAAAAGACCGGCTGCCTCCTCCCACGAAGTCAGCGCTGAGTGCTCACAGCAGCAATGTCTCACCTCCAGGCAGTCCCCGCAGGCGTGTTACGAGACATTCGCTAGCGGCGTCGAAGGCTGCCACTGATCACGGTTCATCTAATGCTACAGCTACGGCTGTTACATCCATTACTGGCAACTTGCTGCCATCTAACTTTCTCGAAATGGAAGAGTGGGAGGTGGCTCCTGGTAGGCTCCGTGACGAGCGCAGCGAATCGCCCACTAGTAAGCATCCTCCTCTGTTATCGAGCATACCACACCTCTCTAACAACGTACCAGACGTGGCGTTTTCCAACTCATACCTGACGACCAATCAAGCCGTCACGGTGTCTGAGGACATTTCTTTCAATGTCATCGTCATCAAGCCTGGTGATTCACATCACTGGCCCGCAGAAGCAGACAAAGTCCGCATATGCTCCCTCGCAATGGGAAAGCTCAGGGTCAAACTTAATAACGCAGAGCTGTTCCAAATGGGACCCAATGGCATGTTCAAGCTGAAGCCCGGCATAGCCTGCACCGCCGCGAACCGGCTATACGTCGACGCAGTAGTACACGTCACAACTGTCTCGCAGCCTTGAGAGGTTTGCGTATTCGGCAACCGGAGTGGAAACGGCCAAGGCACCAAATCCATCAAATTTGTCTAGTAATATTTATGTATAGATCCATTTGGGCTGCAGGTTGGCAGGCGTTTGCATAACACGGAGGATCGGTCCCTTGACCATCTGTGCAGGCGGTGGCAGAGTCTTAGGGGAAGCATATCACTAGCTAGATTATCCATAGATGCGCAAGACTATGGCTTCTCGCTGTGCATATTCAACAGTGTCAGGATCAAAACAGTGAAACGGATAGCACGCATCCATCCATACATCCCGAGTTGGCTCTCTTTGTGTCCAGATTCCTCTGCAATCAGGAGATCTTCTGAGCTTCTTGCGTGTTTCCTCGGCATAACATGGCAGGCGGTAGGCAAGAATTCCCAGGCCGGCAATCACACACGCCATGTGGCTTACTTCCAACACGCAGCATTCGTCTGTCCTTATCATCAGCCTGAACTTCTTTGTGAGATTGAAATCCATTTGAAAGCCTCGCCGTTCAAGGCTGAACGAACATAGCCATGCGTCTTCGCATGCAATTCTGTGTGTAGTAATCCTTTTCCTCCTTGATTCAGCATTCTAGAGAGCCTTTACTATGCCGGAGAAGTGCCAGGGTAAGATTAGCCGTTCAAGTTGGCTGACTGCTCGGGGATAGCTGGACCGACGAGGCCGATTCGGTCGATCCATGATCGCCGATAGCCAAACCCTTATTATTCACGACGACTCAAGCCTATGTAGCCAAGATCAACCGGAAGTCATCTGCATCAGACCAAATCCAACGCTACGTTGGTTCCCCCGCTCCAACGGATGATCGCAGGGATGTCGGACCGGCAGCTAAGAACGTGCCATTTATAGTGGACACAACCACAAAATATGCATACTTACCCCAGTTCCTGGCCGCTGCACAGCTTTCCGGGCTGTAACTTGGACGGTCACACCGCATAAAACGAGTGAGTATTCGCGTGATGTTACTGAGGCTGCCGTGCTAGGGTCGTCATGGCCGCCCACACGAAAACTCCGCGGCAGGAGACTGGAACCATCCGCAGGAGAACTTGAACGTGGGCGCACGAGAGAGGGTGAGAACATGGCTCTTGGCGGAGCGTAAATGGTCGTGACATGGGCCAAGCCGGGCGTCAGAATGACGCCGCGAATCATCTTCCTGGCAATGTTGCGAGCAAGTATAAGAGAGTCGTTAGGATGTGCCAACAATGGGCGTGGGTTTGATGTGAGTGTCGCTGCAAAACTAGCTATCCTCTGGACATCATGGACCTTATTTCGAGTCTGGGAGTCTTCCCGACGTCTGTTCCAGATTGGACAAACCTGGAAATTCCTGCATCGAAACACCCTGCCTCCTCGAGCGCACTTCTACTCGTATGCCAACGAAGATGCCGCCCTGTCATTCGATCGTGAGCAGAGCGAATTCCTTAGCCTCAATGGCACTTGGAAGTTCCACTACGACCAGAGCCTCTTCGAAACTCCCCCTTGGGAAGACGGCAAACGTGACATCATGGGCCGACATTGAAGTCCCAGGCATGTGGCAGCGTCAGGGCTACGGCATCCCCCACTACACCAACATCGACTACCCTTTCCCCGTCACGCCGCCCAACGTCTCCCACATCAACCCCACTGGGTCGTACTGGCGGGAGTTTGAAGTGCCAGGAGACTGGGGCGAGGATCAGTAGATACGCCTGCGTTTCGAAGGCGTCGACAGCGCGTTCCACGTCTGGGTGAACGGCGAGGAGGTTGGCTACAGTCAGGGAAGCCGCAATTCGCACGAGTTCGACATAACCGACTACCTCACTCCTGGCGATTCCAACTCGCTAGCCGCCCGTGTCTATCAGTGGTCCGATGCTTCTGTCACGATATAAGCCACTATTACTGCCCATGTAACAACGGTATCGTTTTGTTACGTGACAGCTTCATACATCGAGGACCAAGACCAATGGTGGATGTCAGGCCTCTTCCGAGATGTCTACTTGGTTCCTTTCCCCCGCTCTTCAATCATCGACTACTTTTGTCAATACTGAGATTGACGACTCCTTTGATAGTGGTACTGTTAGATTGAATGCGACAATCCAAGGCCAGCCGGGCACCATGACGGTGAAATTACTTTCTCCTGAGGGTGCCACGCTTGACGAATGGTCTGGGTCGTCTTCGGAATTATACCAACGCAAGCTTCAAGGCGAAAACTTGCATCTATGGTCGGCTGAGACGCCCGCTCTATACACGGTGCTGTTAGCATTCAACGGTCGAACCATCAGTCAGCGCGTTGGTCTTCGTCGCGTTGGAATACGCGGCTCGAGCTTTCTAGTCAACGGCAAGGCAATCACCATCTATGGTGTCAACAGGCACGAACACCACCACATATCCGGCAGGACTGTTCCTTATGAGAGCATGAGAGCCGATCTCGTCACGATGAAGCGCTCCAACATCAACGCCATCCGCACTGCGCATCAGCCCCCGCTAGTACAGGTGTTACACTGAGCCGTTTGACTTTACCTTCGAGTTGAGCATTTCCTAGAACTAGCAGTTAGTCTTCGCAATGAGGTCACTTTGTGAGCTTCTCAAAGCCTTTCATCCACGTCACTCAGTCTAGATTACATTTGTCTAGCAATAAAAATCCTTCGTATTTTATGGCCGGTCAACTGCTATTGTGCCCTTTAAGTATGTCTGGAAACCAGTGCAGGATGGATCCAGGTTGGTAATGGTTTTTAGAGAAAGCCAAAGGCTTTTGCTGCATATTACGCGACTTCTCCGTCTCATATTATAATTAATCCATGAGGACTTCCGCTACTTCCACGCTGTTGACATAGGTCAACAGCTTCAACTTTTACGTGTGAGACTGACAGATCCTGCCCATTTATACGGCTCTAGATACTGGGGCGGACGGAAGTGACCGGAATAGTTAGTAGTTGTTCCGGCACCGAAGAAATCTCATAAGAGTACTACGACGCTGTCGCAAAAACGACGCCGTTAATTGCGGGCAGCAATTAACGCCTTATATCACATCACCCCTTGCGACAGATGCCGTGACGGCAACGCGACCCACGCGTAAGCATTAAATGGCTACTACATGTACATGAAATGAACCACAACCCTCTTCCATATTGCATTAAAATTACACCCCGATTGCTTTCTCAGTGGCCCCCTTTTCGTTATTTGTCACGGAGCTCTCATGCGGCAAGTTGATTGCCTCGATCACACGACCCTCACCCTCCAGCTCCTCGGGCCGCACATAGTCTTTCGGTTCTATCCACTTACTTTCCATGATTTTTGGTGGCCATATCTTACAAGTGAGCCAGAATGTGAAGCCGGAAAGAGCCAGGCCGACCCAGTAGGCGAAGAAATAAAATCTGGTTACGCCTACTGGAGCTGGGACGCCCATATTGTTGAGGAACCCATAGAAGTTAGGAATGACACCAACGATATAGGCGACGTAGGCTCGGATGTTCCATCCGTGGGAATAGTGATAAGCTCCCGACTTTGCTGAACTGAAGCAGTCTGGGATATGGAGGCGACCGCGTCCGATGATGTAATAGTTGACAAGCAGGACTCCAGTGATGGCAGAGAGAAAGATTTGGTAGGAGGAGAGAAACGACACGAAGATGGAGGCAGAGCCCTGTTTGTTTTCCTGTTAGTACTAAGATCAGAGTGCAGGCGATGTATTGTGACTCACCAACAGAAACCAGGGGCAGATGGCAAAGGACAGAACCGCGCAGACGAAAAATCCCCTCCGGACAGTAATGTATTTGGGGAAAAGAGCCGCAATATCGTTACCGGCTGGTAAAGAATTCTCGAAGATAGAGCTGAAGATACAGCAATATGTGAAGCAGCCAGCAATGATGAAACATCCAGCCCGGTTCGCTGCAGTATACTCGGCCGTCTGGAGTGTGTCCAGTAGTGTGATGGGATTCCAGACAAGCTCTCCCACTATCAACTCGGAGGAGGCGCAGACCAAGTTGCCCACCGCAGCAACGATGAAGTTGGCGACGGGGAAGCAAAACAGGTTGCCGACAATGACATCGTTCTTTTTTTTAGCATAGCGCTGGAAATCTGCGGCGTTACTGGCGAAGGTCGCACAGTTCGCCGCGCCGAGCATGAAGAATTGGATAATGAGCCACGCCCGCTTCGAGCCGGTTGCTTTACCACCCTGGCGCACAACGGGCCCGAGGCCGCCGGCCTTCGACGCTGTCCACGCGAGCATGGCTATGGCCGAGACGGCGAAGACACCGAGCTTGGCATAGACAAGCCCGCGCATCTTTGGAACAGGAATGACGAGGAAGGCGCATGTGACGAGCCAGAAGATGACAAAGCCAATCATGCCCCCAGACGTGAGTGCTGAGCCTTCACCCATGGCGTTGGGGATTTTCGCGATGCCTGGGATAATGGCGTGAAGCATGACATAGATACACTGGCCACCCTGAACAGCATTGACGCCGTTCCAGACGATTGCCTGCGAATTAGGGTTAGTATCGATGCTTTAGTCCGTCGAAATTTGAGGCTTGAGGTGCCGGAAAAGTTAATACCATGACTGCGCGGTTGAAAGTCGGCCACCACGCGCCGTAGATGCCAAAAGAAGCTCTGCATATGACGGGATATCCCACGTGGTAACAGCTTCCGGGTCTGCCGTTGAGGGTGATGATGATGGCGATGAGACATTGCCCTCCGAATGCGCAGGCAAGGGATTCCCACATGGACAGGCCCAGAGCCTGCGCGGTCGAGGAGGCATACCAGTTCGAAACGGTGGCAGTGGCCGAGAACCAGAACACGAAATAAGTTAACGGGGTCCAGGTTCTGTCGGCGAGTTTCAAAGGCCGGAGGTCGTCGTTTTCGAGGAGAGCGTCGCGGCCGTGGACGGCGGTTGTGCCAGCGGCCTGCGGCACGCGGATGCGGTTTAGGAGGCCCATACTGGGCCACTTAGTCCGGTATGAGGGTTCGGCAGTCTCCGGAACTCTCAATGGGGATGGCTTTGGTGAATAGAACATCCACCTACCCGTTTTAATGTTTCACTTTGAACGCGGGCAAATGTCAAAGCCGGCGGGACAGACACTTATACGAAATCTCACTCACTTGGTCCGATATTTCCGTAATCATATCGACATCAGAGGATCACTTACTTATGGTGCTGATAAACTAAACATATCAGGGGGCGAACGGGGACTGTGGGGGAGATAAGCATTGCAGGGATACTTTGACAGAGAAGTAAAATGAACATTGCCGATGCCGTAAAACACACTTGTTCCACGATAAGGCCATACGAATACGGCCATCCCGGCAAGCATTGGAAGGACGCAAAATTGTCATATCAAACTCTTCACTAAATTAGAGGATTTCGAATTCCGCCGCTCTAGTTGACATTGAGAGTCTTGTTCGTGTAGTCGTCGTTGATTAGGTATCGGAAAACCCCCGTGGGGAGAGAGTTTCCCGGAAGAAACAAAAACCCTGTCTGTCTGTCTCTTCAAGTGCCGGGATGAGCCCGGTACTTGCACCGTCTGCTATCGGCCCCGGGCCGCGAGCGATAAGGACTGGCCTGCAGCCTGACGAATTGTATCGCACGTCATAATCTGTGTGAATAATCATCCGATCGATAGGCGACTCCCGACCCAGAGCGGCGGCATGCGAAAACACTGCCAAATGAGCCTTAAGCCTCCTTCTACACGGCATTGCACTAAATCGCTTGTGTGTCACATCTGACATATTAGCATGTTGGCGTAGTTGGAACGACGCCCATAAGACTATTGCTACTTTCTCGAGGCGTCACCACAAACCATTTGCCTCCTAGAGACTCTACCACGATCACTCGACTCTGAATCTACCCGGTTCGATTCGAAATTGCAAGACAAGGGGCGCCATCATGTCCACCACCGTAACTGCTACCGCTCCAGAGAGCTACAAGCTCGAGCTCATGTCTGCATATGGCACCGTGTTCCGCGACGTCCTGAAAACCCCGCCCCGGAACTGCAGCGCTTCAGAGGTTCCTATCATCGACCTCTCCGGCATCCGCGGCACCGAGTCAGAGCGGAAGGCCCTTGCCGCCACCATCCGAGATGCCGCCGAGAACACAGGTTTCTTTTACATCAAGAACCACGGCATCCCCAAAGCAACCATTGACGCAGCTTACAAGCAGGCGCAGACCTTCTTCTCGCAGCCCGATGAGAAGAAGGCGCTCGTCACGCAAAAGAAGTCCAAGTTTTTCAATGGGTGGACGGCAAAGCGCGCAGCCCAGATCTCGCCAACCGAGACTAAGGACCATCGCGAGGGGTTCAGCTTCCGTTATGACCCGCGACATGATCCTGAGACCAAGGACCCGGACGCCGTGCCCGAAGCTGTGAAGCCTTGGATGAAGCATGAGGACTTTGTGTGGGAAGGAACTAGCCATCTGCCGGGCTTCAAAGACGACATGGTCGCCTATTGGCAAAGTTGCATAACGCTTGCGAGAAGTCTCATCAGGATCTTCGCTTTGGCGTTGGATGTGCCGGAAACCCACTTTGACGATATCATCACGTATCCCGGAAGGTATGTTTTTTGCAGGTTGAGCTCTACATTCCGATACTCATGCACTTTCGGCCCTCCACAGTGACAGTGTCGTCAACTACTACCCCAAGAACACCGAACCGCAAGACACCGTCATCGATGTCGGCCTCGGAGCACACACCGACTTGCAGTGCTTCACCCTGCTTTGGCAAGACACGGTTGGCGGGCTTCAGGTTCTCACAAAGGAAGGCCAGTGGATCAAGGTGCCGCCGGTTCCCGACACATTCGTTATCAACATTGGCGACTTCTTCCAGAGGCTGTCCAACGATCGCTTCCAGTCTACGGTGCACCGAGTCTTCAACTACGCGCCCGAGGACAGGTACTCGATGCCCTTTTTCTTCGGTTTCAACCACAACGAGCAGTGTTCCGTCTTGCCGACTTGCACAGATGAGAAGAACCCACCAAAGTATGAACCGATTAGCTGTGGCGAGGTGGGTTGAAATCTTTATCCTTGCAAATATCTCGAGAGGCTAACTCCGTGCTAGTGGTGTCGACAGAGATTTCAAAAGACTTTCGAGTATTCGAAAGCGAAATCGGAGCTGGCCAAATAGTTCAAAATGTAGCTAATGGAGGTATCTGACATAACTAAACCTTGTTAGATTTCTTCTATTCATGGCATGCGGGCTAGGCTTCTTGTGCCGCCTCCTTGATTGCATATCCCCATCAACGGATAAACCAAGTGAAAATGATCACTTGTAAATGGTCCAATTGATACTTAATAGTTGTTTCATGACTTTGCCCTTGATCTGTTACTCCTTAATACACTGTCCCTACCCCTACTGCTACTGTCTTCTACTGCTGCTGTAACTACTGTCTCGAACCTGCTGCTGGAGCTGCTGGCCGGTCAGCTGCTACTGCCCTAGGGGCGGTGGCAGGATGAGGATAGGGAGGGACTTTTGATTCTTTGGACGTTCGGGATTCGTGGTACTCGTCCTAGGTCCTCAGAAGTTCCTGCCAGGTCAGTATATTACATATTCTTCGAGTGTTTCCGCGTAATCCGTGCACGAAAAAATGATGGAGTTGCAGACCGAGTTAGCTGTGGCGTGAAATGTAAGTTAGGTGGCTCGATAAACCAACTTGACAGTATGCGCATCCACTTCCACAGTATCTCTGCGCAGCAGATACAATTAGCTGAACCCAAGTCTGTCAATATCAATCTTATTCACCGGAGTGTCTATGGGACAGCAGAAAATGGGGTGTTTTGGACAAGGGAAAGTGAGAAAGTCGTAAGAGTTCACATGAGCAGGTGGCCAGCCTGGCTTACTTATGGGAGGGAATGCGTACGGGATTGACATGGCCAAGCCACATCAATACTAGGTACGGAGGCCAATCAAAGGGTTGTCTCTAAATGCTGCTGGCAAGTCCTTTTTCGGATTTGGGCGGGGCGGCAGAGACTGGTGAGATCTAGGCGCGGATCCATCCGACTGCCCCGTGAACGATAGGTGTCACGAGATATAAGCGTTAGTTACTACCCACTTAACTAACGGCGTTGTTTCTGCGTGACATTAGGCATGGTTTACTCCAGTGCAGGGAAGCAGCCCTCATGCTCATGTCTAAAACTAAAGGCCAGATACTCATACTATCAGAAAAGGTCAAAAGAGGATCTACAATACTAAGTTAAAATCCTCGTCACAGCAATAAGGATGACCCAACGAAGAGTCGAAGAGGGGACCATCCTTAGTACGTACTGTAACCAAGCCATATTACTCCTATAAGTAAGTTATGATACGAACATGGCCCAGGGAAAGGTGCTATCTTCTCCCATTAACTAATGGAGTCGAAATTTGAGCTTACTGAATGAAAACTCCGATATTTGGCACGAGCACAATCAATGACACCCTTCACTCAACACGTGTATCCCGGTAAAATGAGTCACTGATAGAACAAGCCAATATACAAGCATTGCAGTGGCAATTTCGAGTCGTGTAACACCGATTTATACGTTCTCGCATTGGAACCACTAAATGTTTCCACATTACGCACTCTTGGGGACATATCCTGTATTTTGATAGAGACTTTACGTATGCATAAGTGTTGTAAGCTTCTTCAATGGATTACTTGGGCAACGGCTGCATAAGACCTCTTAGGCCAGGTAACCTAGGCCTGTTGGGTTCCAGCACGTACACTACCTCACCGAATATACCTCTCCCAGGGTTCTACATGTTAGTTTGTTACAAACCCCACGTACATACATCGTATGAATAGGCCCAATTTAGCCCTACGAAATCTTACAAGAGTAAATACTTCTACATCTCACTCATTTTGATCAAAAGATGTACTAAGGTACGTTTACAGTGCAGTTGTATTCTCGTAGGGTCGCTAGGTACACCATGATAGCAATACACTTAAAAGACCACAGTTTAAGTATCGTGCCCAATACTCAACACAATAGATCAAGAGATGTACATAGGAAGTCAGGCAACTCTGTAGACGTATTCTCTTACTACGATATTAGGTAAGGCAACCCCTTTGTGGTTTTCTGGCTCATTTCACCTTTTGTCTACGCCAGGTGTACATATGGATGTGCCTCATGACTTCTGGGGAAGTTCAACAATGATAAGAGATATCGAGAAATGCCTGACAGATTCATGTGGGTCGATCCCTTCTCGCCTGTTAACGCCAATAACGTGGGATAGTTGGTTGCCGTGTGTTCTTGTTTTATAGTAATCTTTGTCGTAGCTACACTCCCAACAAGTGATATCCCGGCCAGCCGTCAAATTCAAATGAGGGATAGTGGTGCATCTTGGAATACAGGCTACATTTGAGACAAAGGGACTGGTTTCGTATTGTGTATGGCCACAAGGAGCGCCAGGTGACGGTCTTTAAGCTTGTTGTTGGAGTTGGACGGAGGTGGTGAATGATCGGCAAGAAACGGAAACTGTATGAGCTAGCCAGCCTACAGACGTTCAGATGTTCTTGCCACGCTGGATCATTTGGGGCAGGCACTCATGAAGGTACATGGCAAACGCCAGTCGTCATTGGCCACCAACAGCTCCTTTGATATCTACAAGCGCTGATTGACCATGCTGAAATTGGGCTACAGGGAATTTTCACAGAAAAGGATTAGCTCAGATGTCTTCAAAGAACTTTGATTGGCGTTGTTGGAACTGTTGATCAAAAGTGTAAGCGTTGTAAGTAGTTTAGTTTGTGAAACGGTATCCCCACAACGAAAGAAGAGGCTTGGAAAAATGACAGGTCGAATGGGCAAGCAGGGGCTTCAAGAAGCATCATCTCTGATTCGTTTCTTAGACTGAAATGTGGATGATGAAGACCTAATCCCTGTCTAGATATCTCCCCGCGGATGTTTTGCCAAATCCGAGACGGGGATGATGCTCTCTTCTCTCTTCCCCTCCATCTCTCTCAGATCCCCAATTCCGCAGTGCATGCCGAGTGTCAGTATATAAAATCATTATTTCCCCTCATTCATAAGTTACAAATCTGTCGCCAAAACCATCCTACCCTTCCCCTCCCTTATTATTGACAGCATGGCGGAACACAAGACCGCTACAAAATCTCCTGCGGGAACCCCTCCCCAGACCCCACAGGCTACACACCAAGCAGCCATCCCGCCCGTTGCAGAGAACAGCGTCGAACCAACAGTCGATGAACAGGAAAGTCATATAGAATCGGTAGCTAATGCCCCGGAGGACAGCGAGGAAGGAGACGGTTATGAAACAGCCTCCGACGGAGGCCCCGACGGAACTTCCTCGCTAGCCTCGAGCATTCGTGACTATAACTTTGAGAACAAGCGGCGTTATCACAAGTTCAAGGAAGGCCGGTATGCATTTCCCAATGATGATGTCGAGCAGGAAAGGGAGGACATGAAGCATGCCATGGTTGTCACTCTGTGCGGTGGAAAGCTGCACAGCGCCCCGATCGAAAATCCACAGAAAATATTGGATGTCGGCACAGGTACTGGTATCTGGGCCATCGATAGTACGTTGCGCCATCGCCAATCGGATTTCAAGGCTGATCAGTTTCATCTCTAGTGGGTGACGAATATCCGGAAGCCGAAGTCATTGGTATTGATCTTAGCCCTATTCAACCCTTGTACGTGCCGGCAAATGTATCCTTCATCGTCGATGACGCCGAGGCGGAGTGGCTTCAGCCGGACAATTCTATCGACTATGTTCATGTACGGAACATGGGCGCAGCCGTCAAAGACTGGACGAAGCTATTTTCTCAAGCATATAGGTGAGTTGAAGTCTTATGCTGGCATTAACCATCTAACTTTTTCTCAGAGTTCTCAAGCCAGGCGGTTGGATCGAAGTCCAGGAAATGAAGTGGAGCTTCAACTGTGACGACGGAACCATGCCGTCTGATTATGCCGTGACGAAGATGATGAAGCTCATTTGGGAGGGACTTGGAAAATTCGGAATCGAGGCAGATGTTGCAGACACTAACCCCCAGAAAATGAAGGATGCTAGGTTCATTAACCAAGCCCATGATGTAAGAAAGGTTCCAGTGGGCTCATGGCCTAAAAGAGAAGACCTGAGAATGATCGGGGCATATTGCAAGGCTGTCATACATGATGGGCTGCATGGAATCACCGTTGGACCGCTCACTAGAGGGCTCGGATGGACTGCTGAAGAAGTCGAGATATTCTTGATTGATGTACGGAAGGACCTGCTGAAGACGTCTATCCACTCATACGTTTTCTATCACAGTGTTGCGGGCCAGAAGCCAGAGGAAACCGACGAGACAGCTTAGGAAACGTCTCTCAAGTTCTTAGACAGATTTTCAACCAACCCTATTTTTATACTGTATATTTTGCCCGGGTTTTCCATTCTCGAGCATGATCGATGCATTTTCAAAGCGCTTGTGAGTCGTCTACCTCGATGAGTTAAACTTTCATGCTATCCTCTTTAAAGTCATGACCTTGTGATAGCCTTTCTATACCGGGTATACATTACAAGGAGGAAGCCACGAAAATAAGCATGTACAGCTTTTGCTCAAGTAGGTATTAGAGGCGATGGACAATATAAAAGTTAAAAATGTTCTTTGGCGTCTAGCTAAGAAAGTGGGTCGATCTGTGCACGAAAAGTTGTCACGCACTGTGCATACATCGGTCAGAAAATTTTGGTCACGACTCACCAGACGTTCAACTATTAAGTCACCAACGCATAAAAGCGATCCCACAACGATAAGAGAAGTCAAGGTCCATTCAATTCATATCTGAAATTATCAACGCACCTGTAACATCGGCCTCATTTCAACCGCACTACAACATGGCGACAACCGATAGTTTTCAGGCGGCGTCTGACGAGTTTTTGTCGTGGTTCAAGTCCTTGCAGGGGGCCATGTTCCACGACGATATCCAGATAGTTGACCTGAGAGGTCAGAATGCTGGACGAGGAATCGGTAAGTAATCTGTGTGAATCGTTCATATCCCTTGAGAATACTGAATGGCAGTCCAGTTGCCACCAAAGATATTGCACCCGAGACGGTGCTCTTCACCATCCCGAGAAAAAGCATCATCAACGTTGAGACGTCCGAGCTCCCGAAGAAGATCCCTCAGGTTTTCACCGGGAATGATGGCGATGACGAGGACATGGAGAACGAGCCGCTCGATTCATGGGGCTCTCTTATTTTGGTAATGATCTACGAGTATCTTCAGGGCGACGCCTCCCCTTGGAAGACGTACTTCGAGGTTTTGCCTAAGAAATTCGACACCCTCATGTTCTGGGAGTCTCCCGATCTCGAGTATCTTAAGGGGAGTGCAGTTTTGTCGAAGATCGGCAAGGATGAGGCGGATGAGATGTTCCGCTCGCGGATCTTGTCCGTCATTTTGGCCAACCCGTCCATCTTCTTTCCTCAAGGTGTTTCGCCGCCTAGTGAATCGGAGCTTTTGCAGCTTGCCCACCGCATGGGGAGCATCATCATGGCGTACGCTTTCGATCTGGAGAACGAAGAAGAGCCCGAGCAGGAGGATGAAGAATGGGTTGAGGACCGTGAGGGCAAGACAATGCTGGGCATGGTGCCAATGGCAGACATATTGAACGCCGATGCCGAGTTCAACGTGAGCAGTCATACCAAGCCGTTTCCGTTGAGGGTTGCTAAAAAAAACACCAGGCACACGTTAACCATGAGGAAGACAACCTTAGCGTCACCGCGCTCCGACCCATCAAGGCGGGAGAGGAGATTCTGAACTACTACGGCCCCCACCCAAACTCCGAGCTGCTCAGAAGATACGGCTACGTAACTCCTAAGCACTCTCGCTACGATGTGGTTGAGATTCCTTGGGATCTCGTGCAGTCCATTTTGAACGAGCAGTTACAGCTTACTGATGATGTCTGGAAGCAGGTGGTACGTTTTAACTCTGACTGCCCTCAAATGACACCGGAACTGATTGAAATACAGGCAGAGCATGTGGACCCAGAAGATCTCGAGGACGTCTTCGTTCTGGAGCGCGAATCCGGCGAGCCGGACTCGGAGGGACGTCTCACGACACCCGCGAAGGTGCAGGAGGTATCCGCCGAGCTTGAGGAGCAGTTGAAAGGTATATTGAAGGCGATTAAGAAGGTTCGTGCTGATCTCATTCCTGACAAGAGGAAGCGCGACGAGGTCTATCAGCGCGTCGTGATTTCCACGTTGCAGAAGTTGTTGGCGCAGTACCCGACGACAGCCGAGGAAGACGAGGCTATGCTGGCATCCGGGAACCTGACGTCGCGCCAAAAGATGGCCGTCGAGGTCAGACTCGGCGAGAAGCGCCTCATCAAAGAAGCACTACAGGTGGCGGGTCTCGGCAACAGCGGCGCCAGCGCCGAAGAGGTTGCTACAGATGAGGGACAGGAGAGGTCGTCCAAGAGGGCGCGCACAGCACAGTGATGGTCTCTAGTGAGCAATAAGAGATCAAGATGAGTTTTGTGTGTTTTCTGTAGACAAGAAGCAAAGGGGATTGCCCTGTGGTGAGTTAAAAGTCATGCTTGGCTGTGAACTCAGATTGGGTGGGCATGGATGAGAATGGACCATGATCCATCCCGCACCAAAAATGCGCTAAACGCTGCTAATTTCAACGTCACGCTCACGGCCTCACCGACATTCATTGCCTCTTGTTTCGTTTCTCAATAACGCACTGAATGTTATCCGACGTCTTTATCATTGGCTCTCGTTACCGTTCAAAGGGTTTCGAATTACGACTGACAGCAGTCACGGGTCTGGTTCCGCCCTGCGTGGCCGACAGATTCCGCCATTACCCCAGGGGGCGTCAGTATGTTGTTGGTTGGCAAGTCGCGAATCGAGACCGGTGAAGAGCTGCCTTCAGGACAACCCCGCACCATGGCTGACCGGTGCGAAGTTTCGGCCGTAACTTTTCTCTTTGATAGGCTCTCCTGCTCCAGTTCCCTCGGGCTGTTATTAGGCAAGTCGGGTGAATACGAGAAAGCCTGGCCCGATGGGTTGGCGTCGGCCCAATGCGTCAGTTTAATATCCGACACTTTGGGCAAACAGTCAACTGAAAAGGGCAGCGGTGATCAATGGTGTTGGCCCATCATTCCTCGCCACTGGAATCTATCAGTCAGCGGTCTTAGCTGTCGCCGATTACCGGGCTCCATCACTTTCTGCTGGCACGTACCACATAGAACGTCGATATCTTGCCTTGTCTTTCTGTTGCTGCTTTCGAATAAAACTTGATCGATGGAAGTTGAGGATAAAGTTGGAGAGTAGTATGTTTCGCAAACTGGTATCAGTTGCCCAGAGGCCCACACCCTACGCATGTAACGTTTCTCATTGTCACGTTCATAATCACGGCAGGGTTGGTTCTTTTCAATCTGTTTTTCGAAAGATTTCATCATTGTCTGTTGACGACGGGAAGCATCAAAGGCTTGACATGAATGTCCTGGGTGGGATCCATTGACTTGGAATATGTCGGTTTCGGTTACTTCTCGGGCACTGTCCACAGCCGTCGTTCAGACTATCCCCCCCGGGCAGAAAGCACGATCCTCCAGGAGCCTGGCAGGACAAACTACGTATGCTTTCCATTAGACCTCCGTCGTCTCTGCTAGTATTTGATCCGTGGAATACTCGATTCAGCGTTCGTTAGGTTGGACGGTCTCAGGGGGAAAAACCCGATTACTCACCGCCTGTTCCGACCATGGAAGACGCAGGATTGTTATGACTGATACCGAGGAGGTCTCCGCGCGGTCTTGATTCCATTTCGAACTGATGTGACGGCTATGCCATTGGCAGCGGAGGTAACACCGACTTACACAAACTAATAGGTAATCAGCCAAGCTTTTCTCAGAGTCCGCGTTCTTATCAAACAGTGCCCTTGTCGAGATTTCGACGGCTCGAGAGAGTCAAACCCGAGACTCCGAGACCCAGTCAACACCTTGACTCTCTTCGACCCCCCATTGGCTATTGGTCAGGGAGGGTTGGGCATCACCGACTAGGTTTTGATTACCCATTGGCCTGCTGTCCTGCAAGTCATCCATGATGTAGGCTCGAGGGTGCCAACCACTACGCAACCCTCGCCAACTCCCGAACTGTGGTCTCCCGCGCAAAGAGCTACATGTTTTGCACACCACATGGGAATGACGACTTCCATGCATCAGCTTGCAGAGGGCTCTGGGGGTCAGCTACCTGTTCCTTACCGGATAAGAATCTTGCGTTCCGCACTGGCTGACCTCGCTGGTACTGCAATTAAAACGCCAGCAGCGAGGCCATCTCCATCATATCATTCGCTGGGTTGTAACGGCATAAAGAACATGCATAGCCGAGAAGGAAAAGAGACACCCCGTTGTCGCAGAGCATACGCTCGGTTCTCGAAATTATCTCGTCGGTCGTA
This sequence comes from Colletotrichum caudatum, assembly GCA_030867225.1. Taxonomy (NCBI): domain Eukaryota; kingdom Fungi; phylum Ascomycota; class Sordariomycetes; order Glomerellales; family Glomerellaceae; genus Colletotrichum; species Colletotrichum caudatum. The sequence goes on from MU846079.1 coordinate 51,582, forward strand.
CGGAGGAGTGCGTGTCATGCAGTCATTCTTCACCGAAAAGAACGTGGCCGCATGCGATCCAAACGACCAGCGGCCGCTGGATCATGAGCTCTGCTGTTGTCAGGGGGGCTAGAGGGAGATCGCAGCCTTCTCGCATTCTCCAGCCCTCCTCGCAGACGTATAACATTTGAATCACGTTACAAATGGATGGCTTGGGCTGAGATAGGCGTCCACAAATGACCACTCCGTTTACGCTGAGTACCGCGGGGATGGTAACGGCCATGTGCCCGAGGTGTTCTTATGACGATGAAGAATAGGAGAGCCCCTGGTCAGGCATGTAGCTGGATCCTTCAGGCCTTCCTTTTTGCGGTGGCTGCATAATACCCGATGACTCTCCATCTCTGTCATTTTTGACGAGATCACTCATTCCGCAATAATAGTCACCACTACTTCCTAACTTCAACCAGCCCTAGGGCCCATATCTATACCAAGCACTTGAGTCGTAGATCGCGAAAAGAAAACGGGAATGTTCTCCCTTCATTCGAGTGTAACTGCAGAATCAGTCTGTCTACCTGAACCACAGCTGACGAGGTTGGATCTAGCGGAGCGGTGGCCATAAGCATTCGAGGAAGAGCGAGAAAAGGGATAAGGATCACAAACCCAAGGACACGAATAACAAGCAGGAGAGAGCATTGCCAAGCTCCCACTTCAGCTTTCTCTTCGTCGTCAACGAACTCCAGATCGTCGAGGAGAACGGCGTGCCCCCCACCGCCGACGTATACGGCAACCCCCTGCCACCGATAACTTCCGGTGGTTACGGCCAGGAAACCGTCGGCAGGGTGTGGCGATACCGCGACGGCGTTGTCAGCCCCGCCGAGGGCTTTTTCTGGTGCCGCCCCGAGCATGGGTCTCCTGGGGTGATGTATGCCGTGAACGAATACGTTGACGAATACGGGCAGCCGGTTCGGTTCCTGCAGCAGACGGTGGAACACAGCACATTCAGCGTCTTCAACTGCTGGCGCTTCCTGCCCTGCCTCTACACCGACGTCGACGTCACTACAGTTAGCGGCATGGGGGCCGACAACAAGCTATCCCACCTGGAGTTCTACGCAGACAGTGCAGAATCTGGCGTAACTCGGATTCGAGCCTCTGGCGGATCTCAAAGACACGTCGTAGGGGGCAGGCCGTCCTGGATACCGGCCCTCCTCCCCGAAACATACGCCGCGCCAAGCTCGCACGCCCAGCAGTCCACAGGCCTCGGCGGCTGCCTGCCCATCATCATCGGTCTCCTCGCCCTGACCAAGAAGCCGGGGCATACGGACGACGTCTTCGAGAATGGCGAGTGGAACGGGAACCGGTTCAGGGGCGGCCGCTCCTCGCGCGCTGGTGAGCTTGCACTGAGGCGTGTGACACAACTACATGTAGGATCGAACTGACCGCCACGGACCCCACAGACCCTGAGCCCACCGGACCAGTCCGAGGAGTCTTGGTCCAGGTATGCTGTGACAGCATGAATCCAGACTCTACAATCGATGCCATCTCGGATTTCGAAGACCGCGGCAAAGCGATCAGGGATGAGCGTCTCTGAAGGCGGCGTTACATCCCGGCCATCTTCCATGTTTCTTCTGTTTGATTCTCTGGTATACCCCAGGTAGTTGGTGGGCGGTTGCGATGGCTGTCCGGTGAAGATAGGACAAGTAGGGCTTGCCGCCCACGGATGGCAAATGTCTCTATCCGATTACGAGAGCATGTCCCCGCAGGCGCAGGAGAACCGGCACTCATTTGAGCAGTGTAGCTGCAGGCGCTTAGTTTCGTGTGCATGTGATTGATATATTCATCTTTCCGTCACCCCGCCGACTCTTTCTTGTTCTATTTCACTCTGGGGCAAGATTTCGCTCCATCCCTGAAGTGATCAACTTTGCGCCTCACGCGTCTATCGCTACCTTAGGTGTGGACTGAAGATTTGGGTAACCTCGAATCGTTTTGCGCCCCCTTCAATTCGATGAAATAAGTATGGGATCGCTCAGCTCCCGCCCCTTTTCGATCTCATTTCGCACTACAACCACGCGGGTGCTCGGCTTATACCGCATCGGGCAATCTCACAGCTATGTCTCCCGACTGGGTGATGTATCGAACCCAAGGCAGCGAGGGATATTGCAGCTGTTGCAGGTTAGCAGGGTATTCTCGTTTCAGGGCCCCGCGAGGAGAAGCCTACCTTGGGCTCTGTAATCTTGAGGTACCGGACTTGAATACCACTCGTAGTGAAATAGGGGATCTCAAACTTGACCTGGATCGGCCTCTTGGCACCCTTGCCCGGCGCGCCCACACCACCCATGCTACCGCCGAAGCCACCAGTCATACCGCCGCCGTGCTCGTCATCGCCCCGTACCGAAGGGAGACCCAGCTCCGCTCTCATCATGAACTCCTTGTTGCCTCCAAACTGCTTGATCTTCCACACAATGGCGCTCTGCTCAGGGGCGTAGTGTACAGCGCCGATGTTGGTGCGGAAACGCGGGGTGTCGGCGTCGTCAGGGACCGGCACGATGATCTCGACATTGTTGGCCGTACTCCTCCGTTTGAATTGAGCCTTGGCCTTGAGCATGTATTCGATGCGCGACCCGCTGTGGCTCTCGACGACGCACTCCACCCAGATGAGTGGCTTAACCTGGGTGTTCAGGCGGTAGCTCATGAGCTCGAATTCGCCATCTGGCGGAATGAAGGAGATGGTGCGGTCGTTTTCGAAGCGCGACAGGCGCACACACTGGTGGAACTTGACGTCCTCCATCTCGATGGCCTTGCCGCGTGTGGTACGGCCTGTCGTCTCGAACATGACCTTGTCATTGAGGCCGAGGCGCAACTCGGGCATGCCGCTAAGGTAGCACTTCATCTTGATGGCACCAAGAATCTCACTGCGCAGAACGTTGCCGTTGGCGCTGACGAGAAGGTTGAGGCTCTCGACGACGTCGAGGAAGACCTCGTTCTTGCGGTACCGAATGCCCTCGGAACGCCATGAGACGGCATTGGTGACTGCGATGGGCGGGCGGGCCTGGATCTCCAGCTTGTGCGATTCCTGGGTGATGTATTCCTGGAGGATCTTGGACTCGGTTGTCTGGGGGTAGCCGAAGTCCATCATCTCGTCGAGGAGCTCGTAAATGATGACAAAGTTGTCGCGAATGGACTCCTCTTCGAGAGCCTTGAAGTATTCTGTAAAGACTTCAACAATCTTGTGGAGGAAAAGGAGGATCTCGGCGGCGTTGGTGTTTCGTTTCGTCAGGGCAAGGAGATAGAGGTTGTTGTGTCGGATGTAGAGGTACTGAAGGGGGCGCATTATGTCAGTAATGCACGTTACGCGGCAAAGCAAAAATTTGGCGTTCCTAGAAATACATACATTGATGCCTTCGTGGGAGAAACACGGAGGGACGGCCGATGATTCCTCCTCTGCTTCACTGAGGAGGATCGGGAACTTTTCGACGGCTGACATTGGGATGTCTCCGCGGTAGTTACGGGCAAGAAGGGTCTGTCGTGGGGAATGATCAGCATCCTTCAGCTCGACGGAAAGAAACCAAGATCCGCGATGCGCACCTTGCCCTTCAAGTCGAGGAAGAAGATGGCGGACGCCATGGTGAACGCGGGTTGCCAAGGCGGGGACCGAGGGGCAGACGAGGAGAGGCGGTCGGCGCGAGATCAATTGGCACGCTGGCCAGGGGGTTCACAGCAGTAATGAATATCGTATCATGCAATATGTGCGTCCAGGCAGCTTGGGAAGGTGTCGAATGATCAAAGAAGGGCGCTGTGAAGCTGTGTCATTAATTCGCGGGTCGTGGGCAAGTTGTATGACACCGCGCTGTAGCTGGGCAATATTGAAACCACGATGTCTCCTTGGAGTCGAGAGCGCACGGACCACACGATAATGACAGACAGCCTTACGTCTTGGGAAGCTGAGATCGAGGGTCAGTCAATCAGTCTTAGTTAAGCAGCCTATCCATCAGGGGGCTCCCGATTACCTAAGTCTCGTGCACCAAAAGTGGCTTTGGCGGTAAGTCACATGACCAGCACCCCCTTCGGTGGGGCTCGAAACAGCCTACATCGCGTCGAAATTTTCACGATCGTTTGCTAGTTTCTTTTCCTTTCTCAACACCGCGTCCTTTTAGACAGTGCAGCGCATTATTACAACCACGTTTGGACCGGCATTCTGTCGGGCCCATTTGTGTCGTCGTTGATGTGAATTGCGATTTCGCGACGCGCAGAGGAAACCTTCCGGTTCCATAAGAGCTGCCCAAGTACCGCTCTTCATCCCCGGGTGAAGGGCACCGTTGCCAGGGCGGCGTCAGAGGTGCCATACATATCGACTTTGTCATGTTTTGATGTGTTAAAATGAATGAGACTTCAACTCTAGGAGTAGAGGAACTGGCCCGACAGGCCTTTCCGACACCCACCAAGTAAAAGGTCTGAGGTGTTCACGAGTGAGCTTCCATGCATGGAACATGTCATACTGTCTTTGCTGGGAGTGAATGGCCGGGGCTCGTGACGGCATCGCTCAACGTTTTGAAGAATGGACCACGCTTGATTGAGGCTAAGGGGCGCTTTTTGTTAATTGGATAATCTCATGGAATGTCCTCCTGACAGCTCTCGACGAGACAGGGCAAGGCCGTGATGCACGACGCCCGGCCCGTTGGCAGATCTAGATCCGACTCTGTCAGAAGACGAGCGCCTCTCGTGGATTTTGTTGAGATGACATCATGCGCCGTGTGACGAGTGCATTGTTGGCAAGTACTGTCTACAAATCCGTCCCAATTCGTGCCTAGGTAGGTAGGTAGGTAGGCAGGCTATACCGAGGCCACACATGTACATGGAGGAGGGGAGTTGGTGGATAATGCCAGCTGTTTGCTTATATGTACTTGGTGGAATGGGAAACACGATCCACTTGCTCGGGTCTGAGATGTCATCACATGGTAGACTTTTTGTGGCAGATAACTAGTCAGGATTGGATGATACCAGATGCGCTCGACTCGTGCGTGGCGGCAGCAAAAAGAAGGGCCTTGAGAACTGGGGAGGTGGCAGTTGGGTTGTTCCCAAAATGCGGCCTGGACGAACCGGGTAAATGTTTGCAAACAGTGTGTCGGATGGACCGGTAAGGTAAGGTGGGAATGCTGGTGATGGACTCGAATGATTTTTATTGCCTATCTTTCGCGGGTTTCGGATATGTTGGATTAGGGCTCAAAGCCAGCAATCTCCTTGTGTTTGGCATCTCAGTACGGATATGGTCATCCGATATGGGACTTTACGAAGGGGGAAAAAAAGAACCAGTCAAAGAGTGGCGCGAATGAGATTGTGAGTGGGGAGTAGAGTGCATGCACGTTACATTTGCTTGTGAAATTGGGCTCGGACTCGACGGCGTAGGTGGTCAACAGGACCAAAATAGCATGGAATAAAGAACCAGGAAAAGAAAAGGAACTAGTGGGTAAACTAAACAGAACAAGAACCTTGAAGTTTTCGTAGAAAATGGCGTCAGATGTCGAAAAATTGTTATGGTCATCTGCCCTTGTTGGAATGTCCCAGCTTTTCTGCGAAGTGGCAGACAGGCAGACAAGAAGCATTTCGCACGTGATTGCGAGTAGAGGAGGCCCGTGAGCACCACACACACTCACATATGGCTGGCTGAAGTCAAAGTTCTGTAACTTATCAGGGCAGGAGAAGTTGTCCTTAATGGAGTCTGGCAGGGACAGGTAGACAGCCTGAAGTACAGGGTGACTTGTAAACGAGTCTCAACGTTGGCTTGGGAACCCCGAATTGTCGGTGGGCGGGTGGAGGATGGATGGCCTTTCCGTCCATTTTTTGCTCTTTCTCCCCCTCTTCGCCTTCACATGGGGGAGAGGGTCTGTGCTTGGGGTGACGTAGTACTACCTAGTGTAGGTACTCGGTACGTAGAGGCAGGAGAATGAATGGGCCAATGGGGTGTTGATCTGGCGTCGTCTGCTGGCTGGCTTGCACTGAATATCGGCGGCCTGACGAGCCGTTGTGACTTGTGACGGGTGTTTTGGCTGTTAAGAGCCAGTATGCGGCACACAGCCCGACTGGTAACTGATGAGACCCCGCACATGTCAAGTTGCTTTGCTTGTTCGTCCCGTCGGTTCTAGTCCATGCATGTGATGGCGGGAAAAGTTTGACACGTGCTTCCCCAACTTTTGGCTCTGATGGATGTCCTGTCGGGTCGTCCTTGGAGTCCCTTCCTTCTACTCCCCCCCCGGTTGGTTTGCCCTGTCCGTCCATTTCCAGTCGGGGGCCTCCCTCCAACGCATGTATCGGTGCTTGTACTCTTTAACTGTTGGCCGAAAGAATAATTAGTGAGTATGCAGCGCATTAGCTGAGCAACATCGTCAAATAAACATCATTGGCAGCAATACCTGGTGTCGGCGGGATTTCGCCAGTTTTGCGTCCAGGTAAAGAATCAAAATGAATGATTGGGTTCGATTCGATTCGATTGATGCGGTCAGCAGAGCAAAGATGCGGTCTGGTCTGTCTGCGGCGCATAGGGGGACGCGAGACAGACGTTGAGTACGGAAGAGAAGACTTTCACCAGGAAGCACGCCCTCGTCGGCATCGACATCTGTTCAGCTCCACCCCAAAGTATCTTCTGTAATTAACTGTCCTCTTTTCTCCTTTTCTCTTCTCTTCTTTTCTGCTGCGCATCACCTAGGTAGATATTCCTCCCACCTCCTCAGTCTCGATTAGGCTACGACGCATTTCGCCTCACCCAAGGCGAGTGAGGTACCTAGGTAGACACACCTACACACACGACGGTCAGGCACCATGTCAACAAAAACTTTGGCCGTATCGACCAGTGCGGAACATTGCCTCGGACCCTGCAGGCTCCCAGCCAGGCGGACATGCACCCGGTGTCTGCTGACCTGTCCCGAACGGGAAATGTGGACTCTCGTTTGGCTGATGATTGGGCGCCTGTGTCCCTCTGCCGTTACAGACATGGTATCCATCTATGGTGGGTTTGTCTTTATTTATTTTTGTACTCTAATATTTTTATATTTTTACTCGGGCCCTAATGTCCTGATTCACCAGGAGGAGTGTGCCACCTGGACAGACTGGATGCACTGAATAAATGGCAAGCAACCAGTCAGTCGGTCGGTGGCATTGTGCTTCTGTAGACATTTTCACTAGGCAGCGACCCCCACGGACGATTCAAACAAAGCAAGGGAAGCAAGCTGCTGGGCAGATGGGATGGATGGATGGGCGGGCAGGATATGTGTGGGTGCGAGAGACACACACATTCTCGGCTTCACATGGCCGGCCGGTGGAGAGAGCTCGTCTTTCCGTCTCGGCTGTCACTCTCAATATCAGGAGGTATGCCAGACGGATGCTTTGTTCCAAACTCTGCACATACCGCCCCATCATGTACTATAGGTACTCTACGAGCATCGTAGTAAATACCTACCTAGGGTCTATTGCGAAGCGGTGCCGCCTCTTCGTATACGTGCGATTACCTAAGCAGCTAAGCTCCCTATCTCGCCTTGCTGTGCCGTGCCGTGCCAGTGACACCCCTTCCGTCAAACAAAAGTCCAACTTCGTCGAGTCCGGGTCGATTGTGGTAGTGGGTACGGAATAGATAGGTAAGGTAGGTACGTACGAATACTTGGTACGGATACCATACCCCCTTCCCCATCCAGTCAAGGGTATCTAGGTACCCATCGGTTTTGGAGCAAGCAAAGTAGGTATGTAATGTACCCCTTGGCAAGTTTTGTGTGGCCACGCGCACACATCTGCGACCTCGGTGTACATGCATCGCATCGCATCGCATCCACCACCAGGGTGGCCCCCCCTTCCCTTCCCTTCCCACAAGGCAGTTAAGTCAGCTTCAAGGTGTGCCTTCCATGGCATGGTTGGTGTGGTGTGGTGTGATATGATAGGCACTCATTCATTCATTCGTATCCTAGCCCGCCACATGCGCCAGTGACCATCTTCGTTGTTGCCGCCGCCTCGGTGCGTTGTCGTTGGAAGCTTGCGGTGGTTCCTTCTTCCGCCTCTCTGTCTGTCGGATTTCGCTTCGTTCTTCCTCGCCCCCCCTCGATTGCTTGCATCGCACAGCCGGGAGTTTATCATCGTCGGCACAACAATAACACCAACAATTACCATCACCACCGCCAGCACTGCACCACCACCTCCTCCTCCTTCTTCTCCAGCCATCTATCGCATCAGGATTCCATCGTCCATTACAAGTCAGCCAGCACAAATATCTTTCTCTGTTTCTCCTCCGCGTCTATCAACCCCTGCACCTATCCGTAGTGCCTGGTGGTCCTCCCACCCGCCACGCGCACGTACGCACGCATCTAATTAATACTTTGTACACGCCATCCCTCTTCTCTCGCTGTCTTACGACCCCGACTCCTTACCACCGACTAATACCTACATACTACTACTACATACGTACACACACACAAAAACACAAGCACCACGCACGCCCACCTCCCTACGCTACGCTGCGCTACTCTAATCAGAAGACGGACGGACTCAATCCACCACACGGTCCACACCAGCATCGTGCCGGTCCCTACCTGCCTCGCTCGTTCTACATGAACCTCAAGTCCGCCGCCGCCCGCAGCCACTTTCATCCTTTCGTCTGCTCCCCTTCGACGCCAGCGTCCTGACCCGCACGTCTGGTACTGCACGTCGCAAAATCCGCAATTTTCCCCAACCTCGACTGTACCTTGGGGAAGGAATTAAAAAAAAAAAACATTTACGCAGAATCCAAAACCAGAATCCAAACGGCGCCGGGGTGAGTGGCATTTTCACACATGCCAGTCCAAAGTTGACCGCTGAGACATCCGTGCCGGTCTCGCTCCCTCCCTCCCTCTCTGCTCGTCCTCATCTCCTTCTGCCGAGCGCCTCCCCGCGACTTATTTTCGACCCGCCGTCCGAATATACTTTGCGAAATGGATTTGAGCCAGAGCATGAGCCAGAGCCAGAGCCAAAATCACATGCTGCACGGGCCTGCGCCTCGAGACCGCCAGCTGCCGCCATCTTCCTCGTCCGCCGCCCACTCCCAAACCCACCACCACCACCACAACAACATCCGCCCATTCCCGCCCGCCCCTACTGCTTCTTCTTCTTCCTCTGCGACTACTACGACTATTTCGGCATCGGCGTCCACTACCATATCCTCTCCCCCCTCAATACCCACCAAGCACGTCCTCTCCCACGCTCGCTTTGATCCGACACACATCTCGTCCCAGCTGCCCTCGTATGCTCCCCCAAGCTATGCCCATGCCCAGTCCCACGATCCCAACCTACTGAGCTTTTCCGACGCCCCGATTACCGAGCTTGCACCCATCCTTCCTGCCGCCAAACACAATGATAACGGGGGTCACAACCTTCCATCTCTTTCTTCTGTAACTGGCCCTCCGCCCTCCCGGTTCGCTTCCATCACTGCGCCGCACCCCATCGAACAACGGTCAACATCGCCCTATCAGCATCACCAGCAACGGTCACAACCACAACCGCCTTCCCTCACACGACCTGCAACGACCACAGTACCTCTCACCCACTGGCCGAGCCTCAACCCTCTCACCACGTACTACACCCCCAGTCATGCCCAGTCCGCCGACTCCCCTGCGAGAATGGACCTCGACGTAAGCAGCAATAGCGTCATGAACGCAGCATCGCCCGATCGATTTTATGAAGGACGCGCCGCCAGCGTCAGCCTGGATGACCCCGATGTCCGCATGGCCGCCGAAGCGCTCGGTGATCTGCGAGCCGGTATGTTGTTCTCTTGCACCCGTGAGTGGAGTATTGGTTCACTGACTGACTCCTTGTAACAGACTTCATCAACTCCCCTCCAGCCCGCCATACCCCCTTGCCGAGGGCTTCTCCCGCCGTATCCATGACCTCGAACCCGTCCAAGTCCGAGGAGCCTCTGTTCTCTCTCCTCACCACCTCCCACCCCTTGCTAGCGACCACGATTGAAGGAGCTACATCGGCTTACAACAATTCCAAGAACTTTTCCCCACGTTTCAAGTCGAGTGCTGAGTATGTCGAAGGGTACTTGACCCCAATAGCCAATACTGTCGGTACCGTTGGACGCAAGACCGGTGTTGAGGGCGGCGTTCGCTGGTTCTTGGGCGCCGGCCGCCGGCACCAGTCTACCGATCTGGAGGCTGCCGATGGAGGGTCTCATAAGAGGCGCAAGGTCGACACCGGCGAAGATTTGGCTAGACTCATGATCGATGCCCAGAGCAATGTCATGCCCGATGTCGATTCTCCACGCGACCCCTACGTCTTCAAGCACGACCGTCGATTGTCCAGGGCAAGCACTATTGATACTCTGCCTGCATATGACGACTATCGCTCACCGGCCTACACCGAAAATGAAAAGTCCGAGAGACCCACTTCGTCCAACGCCGCTTGGCAGTCTCGCCTGATCATGTCGACCTCTGGCCTAAGCGTTGCCATGAGCGAGGAGAGCCTGAGGAGTCTGAAGTATTGCCTTAAATGGCTGCGCTGGGCTAACGAGCACATTGGTGGCGTCATCAACACCCTAAAGTCCACTCTCGAACAGTATGAGAAGACCGGTCAATCCCAGCACGAGGAACGACCCGCCATCAGCGACGATGGTGACCACATGATGATCGATAGCCAGCCCGAATCCATGTCCGAGCAGGACCGCACCATGCTGGCGGCTAGAATTGCGTCTCTGAAGGGCGATGTTCTCAAGACTCTGCGGGACGTTATTGAGACCGTCTCCAAATACGCCGGTGGTGCCTTGCCCGACAATGCCCGCACTCTGGTCCGTCGTCACTTGACTACCCTTCCGCAACGCTTCCGCTACGCAAGCATGGTCGAGCAACAGCAGGGCGAGAAGACTGGCGATCAGGCCCGCGAGGAAGCCATGCGGGAGGGCGCCCACCGCGTTCTCGTGCTTGCCAAGGAAGGTCTTGACATGATGTCGCAAGTCAGTGGTGTTCTCGATGGCACCATTGTCAGCGCCGAGGAGTGGTGTGAGAGACTCGGCAAGAAGAAGCGGGAGCAACGCGAGGGAGACGTCGCGTCCCAATCACAATTGCAAGAGGGCGACGTCAAGATCTCCCTGGTATAAACGAGCAACGATTTCTTTCTCCATTCACGCAAGGGTCCAAATGACACGGAGGCCGGTTTCCATTTTCTTCCCTTCTCTCTCCTTCGCTCCACCCCCCTCTTGAAACTACCAAGTGGGTGATTTGAACGGCGCAGGAACGGCACATGGAAAATTTAAAAACAAGAGAAAAACACCCTGACGCGCTGCGCTGCCACGGCAGACGTAAGACTTTCATCAATGATACCAAGCAGAGGACACCCTCACCCACTTCTTTTCCAGTATACCATATCATGCCATCCTACAAACACAACAATCTCGGACATTTTCCTCGCTTTTGTCAAGTACGCTTCTGCTCTCGATTTTTCTTCTCCTTTTTTTTTATGGCCGTTCGTCTTTGTTGCCAAGTGCTTGCTTACTATTTTCCTGTCTTATGGTTTAATGGACGGTTGGCAGAGTACGCGGACATCCCTGTGATGTGCGAGTTCCCAGGAGCTTGTGACTCGCTGTGTATAGAGCTCACGCATCATCTTTGTACAAAGTAAAGCTGATCCATGTTTCAACTGATCGAACACTTTCCATCGCTTAAGTCTTTGCTGTCTCGCTATTGCTAGTGACAGATATTGGTGTAATCCTTAATACCCGACATGGTATTGGTATAGGAAGCTGGGTTCAAATGCTTGATGTATTGTTGCAGAAATGATGATCACTTAACCCCCGCTTTTGGGATGTTCATTGCTATCAGACTTCGTTCATTCTTCACAGGTCAACCTTCATCTCATCACCTTCACAACGCGCGAATTGCACTATGTACAACCCCAACCCCAACCCAGGGGTCCAGCCCCAGAAAAGCGAACCGCCGGCCGACAATAACGAATAATTGCGGTGTGAGAGAACACTTTCACGACCCGGGGATCCCCGAGACTCAGCAGGGCCAGGAGTGGTTCAAACCCCGCTGCTCGTTTACTGTGCGGCCGAATAAGACGTTCAATAGCTGCACGTCATTCTCCTAGCCCACCCAAACGCTCAAGACGCGCGAACGCTCTATGGCCGAAGAGCGAGTTTCGCGCTTGCAGCAGATTGCATCATCAGATGGATGCGGGGGTTCGGCAGTGCACATGTCAACCTTGGAGTTCTTGCGAGGATGGAGCTTTCCGGTGGCGGTCTCCAGCATGGTTCCAGCACATATCCGTCACAGCGACAGACTGGCCGGGTTTCTGGTTCGCGGGCAAGGTGGGATTGGAACGCATGGTCTGTACCTTTTCTTGTCCCCCTCGTCCCAGACTTTAGCATTTGTGTCTAACTTTGTACGTTTCCTCCAGCTGGCATTAGCATGCACCAAGGTCACAATTGCACTTCACCTCGCAGCATGTGAAACTGACACAATTGATAGAACCACGGGCTGGCTAAAAGAATGCGTGCCAACCTTTTCTCAGCTGTACTCCCAGCAGGGCTTGCCTTTTGCCCTTCGTTGACGGGCGAGTCGGCGATCTGATTCTCGCGCGGGGGTCTCGCTGCCTCCATGACCTAGAAGGGATGGGCGTTGGCTTACCGTTTCAAGCCTACCAGTTCTTTGCAAAGGACATGGCGATCGAGTATGACGCTGGATGCCATACTTGTACGCGATACCTAGTGTGGCTAACTCAGTCGGGACAAGGGTGGCAGTCGGATTATGTAGGTACCCGTGTACGGCTTGTATTGAGGGGCGAGCCAGCTCAGCTGCGAACGGATTGAGCATGATGCCATCTGATGTTCTTTTCTTCATCATCTGTATCTTGGTTTCTATCTAAATATGATATGGGGAAGAGGGCCCTCACACGCACGCCCGTAGATTGCTGTAGTTTACATGTAACCTCCGCCAATGCTAAGAAGGATAGCAGCGACTACGATATATATTCGCCCATGCGGTCCTTCCCCCGTCCTCATTTCACCGCCAGGCTTCCCCTGGAGAACGCAGACTTGCAGCCTTGGTGGCAGAACACGATGCTACTTGGCCCATGGTTTCTCAGTTATCTTCACAAAGGCACAGCATATCTCCACTTCGAAAGAGTAAGATTCATCGATGTTGCATACGACACAAGACGGCGGCATGTCCTTACATCTCATCACTACATTCCCACAATATCAATCCGATACAACCAGGTCCCAAAAGCCATACGAACTCTTGCTCATGGAAAAGCTTGCCCTTCAGGTGTCACCTACTCAACATTTCTCTCTAGGACAGCACAGCCGAGACGCATAGTCTTCAACGCCACAACCCCATCCAGCCCTCGAATTCTTCCATGGGTCCATCTCAGCCGAACTGCCATCATTACACGAACAAGACACAAATGTCGTTCTGGGCAGATTCCTACACTTTCATTTCTCTGCCCTTCTATTTATAATGAATTCTCAAACCCCATACGTCGTGTATTTCGTGGATATAGACAGCTAATTAAGTGTGGGCAACCTTCAAATGCTCTCGTTGGCGTAGCGTGGTCACAATCATTACATCAAGCGCGTGGACAGAGGGAATGAAAGAAAATCAATTAATAAATGAATTCTCCAGTCTATTTTTAACAGGCCACATGCGCCACGCGTTTGGACGCCGCTGTTAGAGTTGGCTGGCTGATTAACTCACATGGTTGAACCCGGCGGGCTACCCATTGCCTGTCCGGATCATATTACCATTTGACTGTATCAATCATCACGCTTATATCAATATGTCTGGTAACTATTGAGGTATCTTTCCCCTTTCCATGTATTCCGGCCACCAAAAACGGGAAAGGCGTACCATCTGCGCGTTGCAAACATTGTTGTGTCGTCATCTGAGCAATCCACCACCTACTTCTCCAACAGTTGTAGTTCGGTAATGATGATCTGCGCCGCTTTTTCTCCAACTAGAAGCGCTGCGTTGTAAGTATTAGCAGCAACTTGGCGAGGGGGCACACTCAAGTCCGCAATCTTGAGACCAGATACTCCATAGACGTTGAGGTTGGGATCAACTGCAATGCGGCGTATCAGCTAGGGTAATTGATGAGTCTCGCGGTCTGGACAACGACATACCAACCCCTGCCCCCTCCCGTGGCGCCATCTTGCACGTCCCCAGCGGGTGCCGTGAGGTTCCTATATTCTCACGTATATACTGCACGATAGCAGCGTCGTCCTCCGCCGAGTACTCTATCACATCGACCACTGGGCCATCTGCTGCTCCGATCACGGCAGCCCTCGAAGTGTTCGCAAAGCGGGGGTGTCCGGCTGCTAGCTCGCCCCTGAAGATCGACATCCGTCGTGCGATCGATCTCTGGGTCTTGTACCCCCAGATGTGGCTCTTGAGGTCAATGTCATTCTCGTCAAGCAGCCAGCCAGAATCGAAATCGTACGCATCATCGATGTCGGAGCCGGTGATGTGGATGTGCCCCCTTGCATACGGATAGGTGACCCAAGGTGCGGTTGTCACGTACTCGGCGTCGTCGGGGAGGGCTTCAGGGTCGCCAAAGTAAGCATTGAAGAGCCCCATGGTCATGAGAGGACGGTTCGGCGAATCTTTGAAGTCCCTATCCCATGCGGCTTGGAACTCCGGCCCAATGGCTGAAATATCCGCAGGCGATGGTCTGAGTTTGCTCGAGGCGTCATGGCCGTTCCAACCCAATTGATTGTCATCCGATGCAATCATGGCATCCACGTCTCTGCCTCGGTCATTCCGTACCATCCCGTTGATAGTCTCATTCGGCCCGAGATTCGTGCGGTAGACATAGCCTACAAAGTGATGGTCTATCGAGGAGTCTGTAAGCAAAGTTTGAGTCGTTCATCACGAAGGACATGTCCTGCCTTGAAAGTCGTTGCCCACGCCAGGAAGACTCTCGACAACCGGCACTCCCGCTGTTTCGAGCACTTCAGGGTCTCCAACCCCGGACCTCTCGAGAAGTAGCGGCGTCCCGAATGATCCGGCAGACGCAACAATGAGCTTCCTGGCCTTGACGGTCTTGGTGCTATTGTCGCGACCACTCGGAGCGAATTTTGGGTTCACGCCGATCTTTACTCCGGCAGCGCGTCTTTCTGCCCCCTCAAACAAGACTTGAAGGACCTGGGTCTCAACAAGCACATGGAGGTTTGGATAATCGCCGCTCCGCAAGAGCGGGTATAGGTAGCGGTGCGCCACATCCTGACGCCGGCCATTCTCGGGCGACACGTATCGGTACCACGGTCCTGAACCGTTATTAGCGTGGAGGCTTTGCAAGTCTTCAATCTCGGCGAAACCAGCATCAACGGCGCCGTCGATCCAGCCCCTTTCTGCCCGGGGTGCTTGGTGTGTTCCCTTGGACACATGGATTGGTCCATGGTAACCGTGCGTCGATTCGTTGTTCGTGACTCCGTGGTAGGTTTCCACCTTGGCTACCGGTCAGTTGGCAGAGCCCCGTGGTACAAGGATGATTACCTTTTGAATGAAGGGTAAGAGGTCGTCTGCACTCCATCCCGGAGTGTTCCACGAGTCAAAGTCGTCCCACTGCCCTCTAGTGTATACCATCCAGTTGATTGCGGACCCGCCGCCTAGTGTTCCTCCTGTCTCGACGACTGGCTCGCGGTTTGCAAGCTGCGGGGACCTTTTGGATTTCCAGAAGAGGGCGGTCTTGGAGTCAGGCAAGGTGTTTCTCTCAAAAAGCGCGGGGTAGATGACGTTGGTTACGTTGTAACTGTCCTGGCCCTGCTCTATGAGAAGAATCGAAAGGCTTGGGTCAGTTTCGGCCAGCCTCGCGGCAACAATGCTTCCAGATGTTCCGCCTGGTGTGGAGGTGAGTTCCATGTTCAGTTTTGAGCCCTAGATGCCTTCAAGACTCACCTCCGGCGATTATGACGTCTACTTCAGTCAGGGTACTGGGAAGCTCCGTGACAGTCCCCTGAGAAGCGGTTGTCATTGCCAAGACAACCGCAAGGGTGTTCTTAAGCTTCATGGGGCCCATATTACGGAATCCGAAAATTGAACTCAAACAGGAATCAACGGATGAAGACAGAGAGAGATTTTCTTATTGGCAGACACGTTGTATTTATAGTCATGGCCAAACTTGACAATACCTGTTAGTTTGATCGAGCCAATGTACTTGGAGCAAAAGCCAAATAGCAGGCGTGTTTTGTTATAGAAAGAATTCAGAATCATGACGGAATGCGTAGGCGGGGGCTGCATCCGACGTTGCATAGGATCACTTAGCCCCTTGGCAGTGTCTTTGCTGCACGCCTACAAGTAAGTTCTACCAATTATGTTTTGCAGCAAAGGAGTGCGCAGCTACCTTAACTATCAACTGAGTCCCTGGCTGAGAGAGGGGAAGCGTGAGAAGTGCTTGTCAGCTCACGTTGATCGTCGGTCAGCGTAACAACGTATCCCCGTTACGGACCGAAGAGCCACCCCAGCCCAGTTCAAGCGAACGAATGATAGAGAGGAGGACATGGGTTGCGTTCCTCCAAGCTAATTCGCAGAGACAGGTTCGCCGTTTACTCCGGCCGAAATACTGGAAAGAAGTCCACTCCGAGCACTTGGTAGGGCTCTCGCCACCAGTGCTTCGCTTGCGATGGCCTGTGAAAATACTGGTAGGTGGTTCCGACCCGAGAAGGATATCCGAAGTCTGTACCACGCTGTCACTAATGCAGTCCCAGACCAACATGTTGAATAAAACAGGGAATTCAGAGTGTTGGTTATCTAGGTGCCACCAAGTTACAATTTCTCATCGCTCATAGAGGTCCGCCATGTCTCGTCCGAGTTTGAAAACGTCCACCAGTCGGACAATCTAAGCCTAGAAAGCGACCCCTGCAATAAGAGCAATTCCAGCGGTTGAGATAACAGCACTGCCCGCCGTCAGCTTGCCGTACCCCTTGAGATCGATCCACCACAGCCAAAGTCCAGATAAGAGGGCGAAAGACTTCCAATTTTGGCCCAAGGCGTCCTCAAGTACGGAGCCCTCGAAATGGAGAGCGAGGCTGCGGCCCGGGTTCCATCCACTGTTGTCTGCCATGAAAGCTACAACCTCCTCTTCATCGCTCTTAAAGCCCGGCTCCGGCAGCATGTTCGAGTCGTCGGTGCCAGACTTGGGGCGGGACTTTCGAACCAGTTTCCGACGGAGCCCCTCTCCAAGCGCCTTGGCCTCGGCGTCGGTAGTCTTTTTCCATTCCAAGCAATCCTCACTTCCTTCAAGAATCAAGTCGAAGTCGAGATTACAACGTCGGAAGGAAGGCTTGCGGCATTTCATGGTGATTTTGGTCCCCTCGGTCTCGGTGGGCAAAAGAGAAGGTAGCGTGACTTCGAGGAAATTGTGGCCGAAGAATGGACCGACCTTCCCGCTCGCAGTTGCCAAAACTCCAGCAGTGTGACTTTCTCCATTCAACATCTTCATGGTGAAAGAAGAGGAGTATCGGTGCTTGTCGACGAGAACGATGCATGGTGTGTCGTAGTCGGGGGACATGACTGTGTAGACTGTCTGGCGTCCCAGTTTGCCGTGAATCAGGTGAATTATTGGCGGAAGTTGTGGGACAGAGGTCGAAGGTGCATACAAGGTGGAAGGGAGATCGCCAGTCGTGGGCGATTCTTGAGAGACTTCCTGCGCCCCCGTGGCCTTGGGGGACTTGGTGACTGCAGCAGATGAAGAATGCGTCTCCATTATGCTTCGATATGTATGAAGCAAGCGACGTTGGGTCAGATGGAAGTGGGATTGGGACCTAATATCAAGCTCGAGACCGGTACAGTTTCGGAGAAAAATTACGTGGTTCGGAGCAGGAAAAGAATGGAAGAAACTCTACAGGTGTTGATATTGGACAGGCGGAGTCGATGGCCTCGGGACGAAGGACGGTTGTCAGGCAAGGCGACGATTAGTGATGTTGAGGTGTTGAAGATGGAGAGAGGAAATCGAACTGCGAGGCGGAAAGGTGTTTTTGCCTTGAAAGAAACTGCAAGGTTACGTAGGTAGGTAGGTAGGCGTAGATGGCAGCAGGCGCGGACGCTATTACCATTCGCGGGGGGTCCTGCTTCCGCTGCCTTCCTTTTGACAAATTCATTCCGTGGTTCTTCTGGAAGAGAAATAGAAGGAAAGAGGCATCGTGGCGATGACGAAGAAAGCGTGGGCAGGAGGTTCTGGAACCTCATCACTACTTCGTGCCTACCTAATTAGGGTTAGGTACTTAAGGTATACGGACCAGACTGCAGGACCGCTGCCCTCACACTAAGACACGTCGAACAAGCATCAGGGTCAGAAATGAATGTGTTCAACAAGTGACATTTATGCTCTCGAGTGGAGATTGCTCTTGCACCACTGGTAGTGTGACGATGCTGTATCAGGTGTGTTTTCGAGTTGCGGAAGCCATCGAAGGCCGGATCAGGTCTGCAATCTAATTCACCCCCTGCTTCTCCGCGATTTTGAAGTTACGTCTCGTTGTGCAAGTTTCCGTCTTCCAAGTCCTCGAACTCCAAAAGAGTCGCCTACTTCCTGGAGTTTTCTGAATATGCAATTTCTGAAATTTCTTCCTCATGTCTTCATTCCTCCGAGCTCTCTTCCTTATCTTTGCACATCCTTCATCTCTTCCTTTTCCTCCTCGGGCTTTTGGCCATAGACCACATTGCTGTGAGGAGTATCAATACAAGAGCATGATCCAGCACACTGGATAGAACAACTCACTAGTGGTACCATCCGTGCCTTTCCCACTTTTCAGGTCGTTGCGGACTCCGGCCAGGAGCACAATCACCTCCTCTTTCGTCCAACCAAGAGCCCCGCAGAGCAGCTTCATAGAAAACCCCTCCAAACCGTCCAACATCTGAACGAGGTTGCACATTCCAATGTCCTTCAGGTATGGGTCCTTTGCCCATGGGCCGGCTGGGATTTTGTAGGGCTGGTGGTGAATGTTGATCAAGCCAGTGTTGTCACGCACTAATCCCTCCAGCTTCGGACCAACTTGAGCATCTCGACCAAAAGCTCTACAGGCATCCATGAAGAGGTTCATATCTGTCTACATCGGCTTGGGCCAAGGCCAGCACTAGATATAATGTTTGACACATGACTGGGTAGGCCCAGTATAAGCGCGACGCCATGCTGTAGGCTGAAGGTAGCGGAAGGCAAAGAGGTTAGGTAATGACACTAGTTCGTAGATATACACAGAGGTTGTGTTTAACCTACCTCATGATACATTTTCAGTAGTTATTTAGTTATATTAATAAACCTTTTTTCTACTTTTCTTTACAGTTTATAACAGAGCTTAAGCCGCAGAAAGTAGATAGATAATTACAAGTAAAATACAAATAAACCTACTGACTGTGAAGTGTCTCGGGTCAAAACTCTTCTCATGCTGTTATCATAACTCGCAAAAATAATACTGACCAGCCTGGGGGTCGAACCCAGAATCTCCTGATTGCATAATCTCTGATCCCTATATTGAGACCAGCGATTCGTAGTCAGACGCCTTGCCATTGGGCCAACCGGCCGGATTGGAGTTGGGCACGTCAATCCACAACCTATGTTTGGCTCCACACCCGGCTTCAACCAAGATCCTTGACCCCGTTACTCATTGATTGGCAGGCAACGAACGAGGATAGACAATACTATTGCAGCCATTCATGATACTACTTATAGCTCTATTTATTCAGAGATCTTTTCTGTCTTATCCGCTCTTGCTCTAACGTCATTGCATTACAATCATTAGAACCCAACTCTTTCAAGTACAAACCCAAACTTGAACTCTCCAACATGCACCTTGAGGTCCTCACGGACGTTGGGACCGCAAGCAGCCGTACCAACGCCGGCAACGCGAGCATCCAAACGAAGGAGCGTTGCATCTTCCTCCACGAGATCACATGGGTGCGCGGCGTTCTGCACCGTCTCGGAAGTGTACCGGCTGACCTGGAAACTGAACTGGCGCCACTCATCCTCAGACCAGACAGAGGCATCAGCCGGCGCGGCACGAAGACCGCGGCCGTGATCCTCATTCAGCTTGACATAGCGAGTCTCCATGTGGTTACCGCCCTCTTGGGGTACCTCATAATGCTGGTGCAGCTCCGGCACGGTAGCGCTGAAGACGCCAAGGTGCTGGCTGGACTTCTTGTCCGGGTAGGATTCGCCGGGGCCGAGGGCAAAATACTTGACGTTGTTGAGCAGTTTAGGCAGACGCAGGTTAAGACCCACGCGAGGGATGTGGGTGGGCTTGATACCGCGGGGCCTCAGCTCAACTGCAATCGTAAGCCGACCAGTGGCGTCGATGGTGTAGGTTGTGGTTGTTTCCCACCCCCAGTCGAGGACACGGGGAGACAAGTAGGTGTTGGTGACGATTTCAACCTTATCAGTCGACTCGTTGATCTTGAGCGATCGGAGCTGACTGTCAAAGGTGTCGACGCCGAAGCGAACCCAGTACGGCGCGTCGTTGGGCTTGTCATTGTCGGTAGGAGCACGCCAAAAGTTGGGAATGATGGCAGCACCGGTGGAAGCGTCCTTCTCGAGGAGAGGGATGTCAGCAGCTGTCCAGGAAGTAATGTAGCCGCGGGCAGTGTCGAAAGTGATAGCAAAGTCGGAGCCGGAAATAGTAGCCTTGGCGCGGGACTTTGTGACCTGCAGCTTGGAGGTGAGGGCGCTAGTGGCCAGCTTGGGAGCCGCGGGGACACCAGACAACTTGTGTTGGATCCAGGCAATCTCGTGAGCGGGCTCGGCCCAGTTTGTGGACCCCTTGAGGCCAAAAGTCACAGTGATGTAAACCTCCTTGTCGGACTTGATGTCCACGAGACTTGAGGGGAGGTTGACCTTGACGGTCTCGCCGGCGGCGACAGTGGGGATATCGAGGGATCCAGAGGCGAGAAGTACGGAGCTGTTCCAATCATTGTCAGTATTGTTTTCCTCGAACTCGGTTTGCAAACAGGTAGACTCACCTTTCGCCTAGCTCCTCAACCTTGTAGGTGGAAGTGAGGTGGTCGGCACCGACAAAGTCGTACCTGTTCTTCACCACCAACTGGTTGCCCTCAATAGACAACTGGAGAGGCTGGTAGGCCTTCTTGAGTTCAACCAAGCCGGGCGTAGGGTCATGGGTGCTGTGGAGGAGACCGTCCATGACGAAGGCGCCGTCATGAGGTCGTTCGCCAAAGTCTCCTCCATAGGCGTAGTAGCCCTTACCGTCGGCATCTTCCTTCCAGATACCATGGTTTGCCCATTCCCAGATGTAACCACCTTGAAGGCGGGGGTACTTCTCGAAAACCCCGATATAGTCATCGAGACCACCAGGGCCGTTACCCATGGCGTGGCCGTACTCGCAGAGGATAACGGGCTTGTCAAAGCTTCCATCCCCCTTCACACCTTCAGTCTCGACCAGGTTGCTCAGACGGTCAATAGGAGGGTACATGTAAGAGTACATGTCCGCAGTCTCGGCCTTGACATCACCCTCGTAGTGGATCGGGCGACCAGGGTCAAACTTCTTCGCATACTCGTACATGGCCTTGTGGTTTTCGCCGTAGAAAGCTTCGTTACCGAGCGACCACATAATGATACTCGTATGGTTCTTGTCACGTTGAACCAACTGAACCATGCGGTCAAGGTAGGCCTCACGCCACTCCGGGTTTTCGCTGGTGTACTTGCCAGCCAGGGGGAAGGTTACAGCCTTGCGCTCTTCGTAATCCGCCGCCTCGTCGACATCTTGCGGACGGGCGACGGCGTCGTAGAAACCATGGCACTCAAGATCGGCTTCGTCCATGACCCACAGACCGAGCTCGTCGGCAAGCTCGAAGAGACGAGGATGTGGAGGGTAGTGCGAGCATCTCAGGGAGTTGACGTTGTGGTTCTTCATGATGAGCAGGTCGCGCTTTGCGTACTCGAGAGGAACGGCACGGCCGAAGCGAGCGTGGTGCTCATGTCTGTTCACGCCTCTAATGCGGATGGGTACACCGTTCACGGTGATAAGGCCGTTCTTCAGCTCAACCTTGCGGAAGCCGACGTTTTGGTAGATGGAGTGGGAGCCGAGAGTGATATCGACTCGGTAGAGGTAGGGTGTCTCGGCCGTCCACTTTTTGGGGTTTGTAACTGGAATGCTGAGATCTACCTTTGTGTCGCTGGAGGTAACCTCTGCCTCCTTGGTAGCGATCACGGCGCCGCCGTTCTTGCCAAGCTCGCTAAGAGTGAGCTTGACAGTGCCCTTTTCAGCAGTCTTGATGTCAATGGTCGCGAGGAGGGTAGCATCTTCGTATTTCTCGTCCAGGTCGGTGCGGAGGAACCAATCCTCGATTCTGGTGGCCCCGGGAACGGCAAGGAGGGTGACATCGCGGAAGATACCTACAGACAAGTGGTTAGGAGGTGTCTGGAGGGCAGATGTCTTGGCTTTCACTCACCAGAAAGCCACCATTGATCCTGATCTTCAATGTATGTTGCGTCGGACCATTGGTAAACTCTGACAAAGAGCTCGTTTGGGCCATCCTTCTTCAGAATGCTTGTGACATCGAACTCGGACGCATTTCGGGACCCTTGTGCGAACCCAATGAGCACGCCGTTGACCCAGATGTGGTATGCAGAGTCGACACCGTCGAATCTCAGGCGCAACTGCGACTTCGCGTCCCACGTCGAGGGGACATAGAATGTGCGTTTGTAGGTACCCGTAGGATTCTCGCTGGGCACATACGGAGGGCTCACGGGAATGGGAAACTGAGTGTTGGTGTACCACGGGTATCCGTGTCCCTGAAGCTGCCAGTGGCCCGGAACGTTGATGGTGCCCCATTCGTCGCCCTTGTCTTCTGGCAAAGGCGCCTCCTCGGGAGTACCGGCCATGTGGAAGTCCCAGACGCCATTGAGCAGCAGCGACGTCTCGGGAATGAAGTATGCACGAGCAGGCAGGGTGTTGCGCCGGAAGACGGAGGGGTTCTCATAATCATGAACTCCCTCCTTTGCCTGGAGGGGCAAGCTTTGAGGGGCCATGATAACGGTTCGAAGGAGGGGAAACGGCGGGGTAGGACACGGATTGGAGTTGAGGAATGAAAGGAGGGAGAGTGTAGAAGGGAGTGACAGATGGCCGGCCACCAAGGTATAGTCGTTATTTATCTGCGCTCAAACCTCCAGGCGGAGTAATGCGTCGGGTGCAACACCGCGGCAAAGACCCGACCAGATAGTCCCTTCGGCGAGCTCCTGTTTTCTCGTGAGACCAAGTTGCCCCCGCTATATGACGAGTGAGCGTGGGGCAAGCACTGGACTTTCCTCGGGGTAGATTCGAGTCAGGTCGTATCGGTGTAGGACGACCCCAAGATGATCCCTGCTCTCCTCGACTTCATCCGCAGCAACTCCGCACAAAGGGGCTTGGACTTGCCCGACCTTGAGTGGTTCTGATTGGGCCCGGGGAAGCCGGTGCCGGCCCCGCATCACTATCTGGGCCGAAACTTGTTGCAATACCTGATATGCCATCTTAGAATGGTGGGAGACTCACTCTCTCTGTCTTTGTTACCCCGGACTGAAAATGTCTACACCCTGGCTAATGTTGGCTGTAAACTCCGTACGAGCCCGTGTTGTTGGTTCAAAGTTGACCAACCCATTGTGTCACCCCAGATTCCCTCGTCTATTTCTGCTTTGTACAATGCCGCTTGAATGTTCTTTCTAGCGGACCCCTGAATGCGGGGCGAGGCTACCTTATCTTGGTGTGGGTTGGCGGTCCTGCGACCAGAACACGCAAAAGGATCGCGTTATCACCTCTCCAGTCTTTCGTCTCCATCGATGAAACCCATCCAATTCAATGATCTCTCTACTGTTCCACTGCTCCTGACTTCTCGGCCCCCTTGGCTTGAGCCGCCGTGTTTGCGAACTAGCTGTTGCTTCGGTTTAGAAAATAAGGATTTATGGTATTGAGTATTTGGCATGATACAGATACTGTGTTTTGTTCATTGGGCGTGATTCGACTCGTATAATTGATTCAAACCTATTGATTGTCGGATTGAGTTGTCTTGATTCCAGATGAAATTCACTTTTTGATCCCTGTTGCAACATAATTTCAGTAATACTGGTGCATTCAGGCTCCGACGAAGACATGAGATGTTCTTTCACGGATCTCTCCTAGTCTGACTGACGCCATCTTCGTTTTGCGCAGTTGCTTGCTAAACGGCTCAGTCTCTATCTTGCCTTGGCCTCTGCTATATGCACTCAACTCCAACTACTCATGTTTTCCAAGAGTGAATAAGAATCTTAGGGCTGAGTAGCACTTCCTTGTTTCAGCTTCTTCTCTTTTGCCATTATGACTTAATAGTTTTAAATTGCCTTGACTTCCTGGGACCTGTAAAACGCTGTCTTTATCGTGAGCCTCCATATGTGTCGCCAGCCGGCTGTGCCGTGCCCATGCAATCGAGGTGCTTTTCCTCCTCTGAGACCAAGAACCGCACTGTCGGGGAGTTGGAGGAGACATTAAACACACCGATTCCTGTGAGAAAGACTTTGGAACATGGGCCAGATGCGACCGCCTTGAGCGCAACGTCGGTTGGACACAACGGAAGTGGACCGTCTAGATAAGTCGCGGCACCGGGCCGCGTTTGGCGGTAATTATGGGGCGTGCCCGGGCCGGGTACGGAACAATCACCGGTCTTTGCCTGCTTGCAAGCACACTCCCTACCTTCTCAGCAATCTCCAAGAGAAGCGCCTACTATGCGAATCCTTCATAGGTAGCGATTCTCTTCACTGACGAAATGCCATGTACAAGCCGAGGCAGCATTCTTGGTATGCCTGAAAACGGGGGTAGGAGTACCATTAAAGTAACTGTCGTGATTGGCGCGGCACGATTCGGTGCTGCTGCGGCAGAGATAACCAGGCTTTGCAGAATGCCACACCAACATGAGCAACCACGCCTGGCTTTTCGAGTTCCCAATGTTAACAGAATACCGTGCCTATGTTGACGTTCTACACGCCGAATATATACTCTGTCACATGTCGTTCTCCGAACCCGCCTAGTCCTTGACACCCACGATGCCACGAAGGGCAACATACCCGTTCATTTCCCTGGCGATGGGGTGATATTACCCCCTCACACGGTCCCCAATGTTTCCTCGCCAGGCCAGGCTTGTCGTATTTCCCCAATTCTTTCTTATCCACCACCACCCCTTTCTCCACAGCATCGAGTTTCCCCCGCACCACACGCGGGTGCATATATGCATGTCCCTCTGCCAGGGCTCCTGTCTTGCCCCTCTTGTGAGTCCATTCTTTCTTCTCCTCCATCCCACAGAACCCCAAGCTCTGTCTTTCCCCTCTCGCACCTCGGGCCGCCTCGGATCGAACATTCCCTCCACTGCGGAAGCGGGCTGCTGCTAATACTACTACACCATGCCACCCAGCGGCTTCAATGGAGACGATGGACACTGATACGATTAATGAATCGTCCAGGAAGAGATTGAGGACGAGCCATGCTGTAAGTGGATTGCCTTTTAATGATTTTTTCCTATCACGCTGGGTTGTTATGGTTCTTCCAATTGCACATTTGACCTCCGCGAATCACAATTTGAAGAGCGCCGACTCAGATACTGAAACACCACTGAGGGTGTCTTCCACGATGATGCGTTGAGTCCCAGCTAGCTCTGAGGCCAACCATCTTCCTATTTCGATGATGCAGATCTTCTCTCAATGAATATCGGTATTTTTAATTTCATTTTCGCGGCGGGGCTGGTCCGGGTCGGCAATCTAGCCGAATATCAAGATCATTATTGCATTTGCTGATGTTGCGACTTCACAGTGTGATACCTGCAGAGCCCGGAAAATCAGGTACGTTGCAGCTAAGACGACTAGGTCCAGGTCTTCCCAGGCCCTCGGGACAGCATGGAGGTTAATGGAATGCCCTGCCCAGATGTAACGGCAACACACCGTGCGCATCCTGCTCTGCATCGCATCAGGAATGCACATATGGGTCAGAGGCTAACTCGTGAGTCCCACCCTGCCATCTCGCGGCACCGTGATCCCCGGCTTAACTCTGACGTTTGCTGTGTCGTTCGTCATCAGGCGCGGGAAGAGCGACCTTATTCTCGAGGGCGTGCTTAGGGTGGAGAGGTTCCTCCATGAAATGAAGGCCACCATCACCAGTCCCGTGTCTTCCACGTTCCAATTTTCGCCGATCCCTTCTCACGATGGAGTCTTCAAGGGGGCACCACCCTTTGCCGAGCGCCGCCCGTCCGTGGTATCTCCGGCTCTCCGATCAGCATCGCGGGGGTCCTTCTCCGGGTCTCCACTCAACGAGATGCATCATCCGCAACGCACGCCCCTCTCTGAGACACAGTACCAGAACAACTACGAAAATGCCGTGCTTGACTCCATGCATACGAGCACCACCGAGTCCGTCCTTCAGTGGCCTCACTTTGATGCTTACTCGACCATGCGGGACGGGTATGTTTCCATCTTCCACCTCGAACAATCACGGCAGGCAGTGAAGACACGATCGACAAGTATGTATCCTTATGTGACATCAGAGGATACCAACAGTATCATTGAGTCGTTCGAGCACACCTTGAATTTTTTGTATCCAACCATGTCCCGCAGCCAGCTTGAACAGGTCCGCAATCTGATCTCAGACGGCATTCCGGAAGAAGATAGCATTCTCGTGTGCCTGGCGCTTTTGACCATGGCTTTGGGTTGCGCCGGTCAGGTCACCGCGGGTTTGACGAGCGGAGAGGTTCTGAGCGGAGAGCAACGAAAGAGGAGGGCGGCAATGAAGGCCATGGGTGACTTGTACTTTGACAGCGTTCTGAAGAAGCTCCATGTCGTCCACACCAACGTGGGGAGCACAGCCGCGCACTGCTTGTTTTTCACAGCGTAAGAGCAACCCATCGTCTGAGAACGACTAGTCTTGCTGACCTGGTTTTTCAGTATGTACTTTGCATTCCTCAGACGACCGTTGCAGGCATGGGAATACATCAACGCTGCTTCCGCCAAATGCCTGTTGCTGCTTGCCTACCCTCCCGAGTCCGAGTCGGCCGAAGACCAGGAGCGAATCCGCAGGATCTTTTGGTCCTGTTACATCCTTGAGAGGTAACAATCCCCGCATGGCAACATGTATAGCGGGGTGGGCAAATAACATCTTCGCCAGTGACTATCTCGCCGAGCTCTCCGGGCTTCCCCAGTCTGGTATTGCACGCATCGAGTCGTCAACTCCTCTTCCAGGGGATTACAATACCCACCGGGACCCCCAGGTTGAAGAGCAGTCCTCCATGTACTTTCTCGCTTGTATCTCGATGCGCCGTCTCTTGAATCGCGTTCATCAACTCCTCTACGCCCGCGGCACTGGTGCCGCTCTCGATCACGCGCGCTTCCCCTACGTCGTTGCCGAGCTAAACCATCAGCTCGACGATTGGCGTGAGGTTTTACCACCGGCCTTTGCCTTCAGCGTGGGAATCAATGAAGTCAATAACAGCCAGAGCACAGCGACAGAACACGGAGGTTTCCTGCGGCAAAGGTATCTGACCTGCAGAAGCGTCATTTACCGACCATATCTCATGTGGATGCTGAGTGGCATGGCTGGCGGAAACGGGGCCGCCTCCGACCTTCTCGTCAGTCAGGATGCCCTGAAAAACTGCAAAGCTTGCTTGGATGCGTGCTTGCTGCATATCCTCAACCTGAGGGGCTTTGGTCAGACGGTGTTGGTTGACACATGGATTTGCTCTCTCTCGTAGGTGACACACCCTCAACAGTGGACTTGCGTACTCAATACTGATACAATACTGATAGTATGGCTGGTGCAATGCTTGTGTTACTTGCCGCTTGTCGTATCCCAGCGCTCAGGAACATGATCGGACCCGAAGTCCTCGGAGCCGGCGACCACTTGCGGCAGCTCTTGCAGGGTTGGCAGGGAGTCATGGGCGAGCCATCGTCTCCGAGCGTCAACCAGGCCATACGAATCATTAGCGACGCAGACAATTTCATCAAAGAGGTCTACCAAGCGGGAGAGTCCTTTTCTATGAGGCGTCAATGAGGAATTTACATAGGCAACATGTCCGCAGGAGGAATATATAAATCCACACGATGTCATGTTTAGTGCACCAGACAATGTAAGGTTGTAAAAATATGTGATGACAAAAGCGGATCCGTAATTGCCATTGCGCAATTACGGCTATATCACGACAAAATATTAGATCAATCACACAAACTCAAGTTTTTCAACGTCGCTGAATAACATTCCCTGCCATCTGATGATTGGTTCTCGTAGCACAGCCAGAATATGTTCGTCGGGCTTTGACAGCCAGGCACTAGTGCGCACGCTCTTACATGGCCGCAGTCTCCTGATGATTCACCAACCTAGAGCTCTGCCACGGACATATCGGCCTCACCAACATTGAACTGGTGTGCGAGTTGAGAAAGCCCCGAGTGTTGCCTGTCATGCCTCTAGAGGTCTACTTTAACAGCAACGACATTGCTCGACATGAAGCCAGTGATGAATAGCCACGCTTTCTTTTCGCCCTTCTCCTGACTCGGGTCAATCGCGACCAGGACAGCAGTTGCAGCTGAGCTGATTCTTGTCCCATCATCCTCGAACAAAACACGCTTCTCGTAGCCACCACTGGCAGCCGGCTTGACGTACCACACGATCGAAGCTATCTGAGGCTTTGCTGCGCGGGCCTGCGTCAGAACCTCAACTGGTCGTAACAAGCCCGCAAGAACAAAGCCGCTGGCATCTTGGTTTTCCGAGCGGTAAGGGTCCTCAAACCAGGACGGGTTATCAATGTACGAGTCCACCGTAATAGTTTCGGTCAAGCTGATGTTGGTGTTTTTGGGGTCCGAAGAGAGTTTGGCGAGGCCGATCTCCCCGGCGGCGCAATTACCGACGATGATCTCTTCAGGCTTCCGACCGTGGCCCAAGCCGTTGTTGTTCTGAAGCCCCGATAGAGCCACTTCCGCCTTGATACCATTGGTGGGGAGCAGGGCGGACATCTCCTCGACCCGAACGCGGATGGTAGTGGTCCAAGACGTCACGGGCAAGAGATCCTCGACCACTCTCCCGACACCTTCAGAGTAGTGGTGATCATTCGTGACGTAGAATGAGTACGGATCCTTGGCAAAAAGGTCGTTGGGGGTTTGAATAAGCGGGTCAATGACGGTGCGCAGATGCTTGATAGTGGATGACCCTAGCGTATGATGGAAGATCTCGACCCTCGAAAGCGACTTTTGCACAGCTTTCTGCTCGCTCTGGTCCCCAATCTTGGTGGCCAGGTAGTCTGGGTGAGGGACATGGTTGATTGCAAAGATGTAGACGGCCTCTGGCTTTTGAGGATCCGAAATGACATCGATACCGTGAGTGCAGAAAGTGCTATCAAAGTTCTCAAACTTGAGGCGTTTTTGAGACATGTCCTATTCAAATTTATCAGTCCAGTCTACGTATACACGAGCGATTGAAGAATGTGTCTCATACCTTGGGGTCGATAACGTGAATAGATCCCTTCTGTTTGCTACCTTTGACCGGATCATCCAGGTGGCCTAGACCAGGGAACCACGAGCTACGCGTCGTCTTATCATCCTCACAAGCAGTGAAGAGAAGTCCACTGGGAACATGATGATGAATGTCTTCGCAATGAATCGTGTCTTCGATGAGGACGAAGTCGCCGCCATGCAACACCGGTGTGTTGACGACCCCTCGTCCGATGCCCCTGAGTGTAATTACACGTTTGGCAGTATCAAGATAGGTGTAGCCCCCAAAAATGGCGAGCCCGCCCACCAGAATAGACATTAATGCTGCCATCGCATGTCCTTGGGTATGAGTTATTTATTCAGTTGGTGCACACGGGATGACCGAGACCTGCGGATGCGGCCTTGGATTGCTCCTTATTCGTAGGTAATTGGACGAAATCTGATCTCAATATGAGGGTCTGCAGACCGCGGCAAGCTTCTTTAGACATGCGACTGAGACTCGGAACAACGGGATAATGATGGAAGGTATCTTGATGATGGGGAACTCCGCAAACGGGAGTCTGGACAGATGTTTGTAACGTCCCCCTCAGTTGCGCACGATAGCGTTCAGGGATCTAATGTCTGTGCGGACATCATCACGCTACGTCATTTGCGGAGAAGACAGTATGTTAGCGCCGGTAAAGTTAAATAGATTAAACGTGAGGTATGTTTGGGGACCTGCCAAGTTTTAGAGTTGAGTCTTGATGTGAGACTTGCCGTTTGGAACAAAAGGGGAAAAGCGCAGCTGCTACCTTATTTATTATATCACTTGTAACTCTTTATTTAGCATATACCATACCACTCACTCACTGTACACAAGATCCATCCATCTACAACAGGAGCCAGTTCGCACATCAAGCCCCTGCGTACCAAAGAAGAATAAAAATACAAGTGACCCGCCAAAACAGTGAGTTCCGAAACCGAGAATCGAACTCGGGGCTATGCCTAACCTCTCATGGGGTGAGAGGGCATCATGTTGGCCACTACACCATATCGGATTTGATCAGACGCTGATGTTGAAAATTTGAGTGAGTGTGCCAATCATTAAGGTTTGATTGATAGAAGTGGAACATCGACACAGGGTTGGACCTTGGTGCGCTCCACTATGTGGTTTACACCGTACACCATATCGGATGTGGTTGACTGTAACCTTGTCTGTGAAGTGAGATGGATATATTGGCAGATCTTTGAAGTTGATCTGGGGATGGAATTGTTCTGGATGGAGTGGAATGTGCCGAAACAAGTGATTTGATTGCTGTTGGTTGCCTGGCATCTTTGATTATTCCAACCTGAAGCCATCTACGATCCAAAAGGCGCCAAGGCCGGAGAGTATACCCAGTAACATCTTTACGCCCTGAATAAGACATTAGAGCCCTAAGCATGCAAGGGTGCTTTATTGTTATATTGTCACGGTCCAATAGTGCACTGGTCCGTCCCACCATTTACGATCTGTAGCCTGATCGGCAACTTCAATAACAGTCCGATATCGACCGTACTCCAATAAGAAAATACATAGGGTTAGGTTTAACGAGAGTTTGCTGCCAGGTTAAAAGTTAATATAGTGAATGTACTGCTGGGACCCCTGCCAGCACACTTGCCCACTATTGCTAGCGCCTGCCCACTATTGCCAGCGCCTGCCTGCTGTTACCAGTAATCAATTGTAGTAATCAACTATAGTAATTAATTATTGATATTGGTCTTGTTGATATTAGTGTTGTTAATATCAGTGCTTTTGTGAACTTTAATCCAAGTCTGGGGGTAGAATAATAATTTATATAGGAAAAGTAAGGTATCTAGCAGAATTAGCCATAAGAAAGTCGCTTTTATAAGAGATATGTGGCCAATATTAAAAAATATAGAGTTCTATAATATAGAACTACGGCCTATGGCCATGTACCGCGTGAGTGTAGAGCTTCAGCCGACAACGACTTTCATTTCGACCTGCTAGCGAACAACACCTCCTTTAATCAATGGGCACGTGACTTTCAACAGGTTTCGAAACAAGGTTTGATATTGCACTTTGGGGCCTTTGACTTCCCCCTCCCCGAACGCCTAACCAGACTAGATTAAATCGCCCTTGGGCACTCTGCCTCTGTCGACCCCACCGCCATCCAGAACGCCGTCCTCCAACAGGATCCCCGCGGCGTCCCGATCCGACCGAACCCACCACTACCGCCGTCAGCAAATACCCTAAGCATCACAGCATCGCAATAAGCACAACTCACCTATAAGCAAACTTCCAAAGCAGGCTTTCTACGTTATCTGCCGCTTAGCCTTAATGGCCTGGATGGCCGCGTCTATGATGTTGGCAAAGTAGAACTAATGGTCTGGCTTGCTAAGTAAGTCTAGGACATCTGGTTGCCTTTTGAGATCTTGGATTTTCTTTCTGATCTCTGTTTTAGCCCTGCCAGCCTGGTCTTTTGCCAGCAGCTCTAAGGCAAAGATTGCCACCTTAAGCCTTAGGTTTAAGGGCAGAAGGATATATACTAGATCCTTATTGATATTACTAAGTCTAAGTTCTTTAGCTAGAGTACCTGTTAATATAGGATCTCTATAGGCAGTGCTTAAAGGCCTGTGATCAGCAGCCTGGGTAAGGCCCTATGGGTTCTTGATGGTTAGGAACATTGTGATGGACTTGGTAAAGATGGATGGGATGGAAGGAGAGGGACAAGCCCAGCCTAAGCAGCCGCCTTTTGTATATCTGGCCACGGCCAGTAAGGTTGCTGGCGAGCGATTTCAGTGTGACTCAAGGGGCAAGGTTTACGGCGACCTTGATGGCAGAGTTCGGCAACAAAGCCATCGCGACCTTGATGGTAGATTCAACAGTGCCATCATCGCCGGTA
>MU846079.1:83981-125771 GCA_030867225.1 Colletotrichum caudatum
GGCGCAGGTCAGAGGCGCCGCGTATTGGGTTTTTACGTACTGTGAGATTACATCTACCGGGTGAACTGCACTAGGCCTCTTATGGGGGTTTAGGGCGATTATAATCATCAATAATATAGAACTGTAATCATGATATATCCTCCTGTTTTAGGCCAAGTGTGACATGATTTGAGTTTGAATGGTACTTATGGCTGGTGCTTGGTCTGTGGTCCTCACTCACCGCTTCCCTCAAAGCACGCACTTTTCCTTGTCTCGTTTGGAGTCAACCCCCGTTTCTATATGCAACAAAACACAACGTATGAATCGCTCCATGGAATCAGCCTTGTCAATCCGCTTGTGGTATCTCTATTCCCGTCTCACCTCCTTTTGCTATGGCGGGCGCAAAATAAAACAAACACTAGGTCTTTTCCATACTGTCGGATTCACAACTACCGGCTACCGCTGCTCAAGTATCCGTTGCCGCCCTTCTCGCGCATCTCCTTCTCATTGGTGATGGTACGGCTGCCCAGTGTGGGCGAGGACTCGATTGCGACGCCGCCGATGGTGTAGTAGTGGCCGAACACGCGACTTTCGAGGTCCTTGACGCCGCCGTGTTGCTTGTGGGCGACGCGGCGGAAGTAGATGCGCTTCGTCCATTTCCAGGCCTCGACACCCATGAAGAAGAGCACGGCGCAGACGAACACAATACCCCACTCCCAGGTAATGGGCGCGTGCTTGAACACCGAGGTGTTGAGAACGGGGATGTAAACCAGAGGGAAGATGGTGACGAATCCGATGAGGATGGAGAAGAAGAGGAGCTTGTTGCGCCACGTGTCGATGAACCACTGGGTGAAATGCTTGGCGCTCTTGGGTTGCATGCGAAAAAAGGACCTGCGCATATTGACCATCTCCCAGGCGAGGAACAGGGCGAACCAGGTCAAGCTGGCGAAACAGGTGGCGCGGGCGCGGAAAACGGTGTCGCACTCCTCCGAGTACGTGTTGTTGCAGTTGTTCCCAAACTGGCCGTTACCCCAGCCGAACATGACGAGAACGAAGGAGGCTAGGCAAAGAGCGGCAGTCCAGAGACCGTAGACCAGCATGTCGAGCATCAGCTCCCAGGTGAAAACACCAACCTTCATCTGTTATGAGGTTAGTGCCATGCGTTGCGGTGAGTGGATGAACACGGGGGGGAGGGGGAGCTTACGTTCTGGGGAGGACGGTCCATGATATCGGGGGCGGCGACTTCGAACCCGAGGGCCATGTCGGGGAGACCAGAAGTGATCATAATGATCCACATGACTTCGACGGGGGCCAAGGGGAACACAGAGAGACCGCTGTCATCCTTGAATATCAAACCAATGAGAAGCGTGCAGGCCTGAGCGACGTTACAGGCCAGCACATGGAGGACGAACTTCTGTATATTATCAAACATGCGGCGGCCCTCTTCAACAGCGTTGAGAATGGAGGCAAAGTTGTCGTCAGTGAGGATTATGTCGGAGGCCTCCTTGGCCACGTCGGAGCCGCTCTCACCCATGGCGATGCCAACATCAGCGCGCTTCAGACTAGGAGAATCGTTGACACCGTCACCAGTCATGGCCACGAAGCGCTGGCGTCTGTGCAGAGCCTCAATCATGCGGACCTTTGTCTGGGGAGCACAGCGAGCGACGACCAGGGGCAGGTGGGGGAGCTTGTCAATGTCGTCGTCGGTGAGCTTGTCGAAGTCCTGGGCCGCCATGACCATAGTCTTTGCAACGTCCGCCGAGATCTCGTTCATGCGAGTGGGTAGGATTCCGACCTCAAGAGCGATGGCGCGGGCCGTCTCGGGGTGGTCGCCAGTAAGCATGTGGACACTGACACCGGCCTCGTGGAACCTTTTGACAGAGGGGGCGGACTCGGGGCGGGGAGGGTCGTAGAGGCCGATGAGACCGCGGAAGGTCAAGTCCTTTTCGTAATTCGCGCGGTCCAGGTTCTCGTGGGCGTCGACAACGCCGATGTCGGGCTTGCTGGCGAAGGCCAAGACACGGAGTCCGAGACGGGCAAGAGCTTCCATGTTGGACAGGATGTCATTCTCGATGTCTTTGGTAAGCTCGACGACCTCATTCCCCATCTGGATGGCAGGACAAGACGAAATGACGCGCTCGACGGCACCTTTGGTGAAGAGCCAGGTTTTGTTTCCTCCCTCGGCCTTGGTCTCCGTGTCTTCAAAGATGACGGACATCTTTTTCACGTCAGAGTCGAAAGGGAACTCGGCGATCTGTCTCCAGCGTTTGGCCTCGCCTGCCAGGCGGAGACGGTTCCAGTTGAATCGAGAAGCGAAGACCTGGATGGCGATCTCAGTGGGGTCGCCGCGGGCATGCCACTCTCCCTCAGTGGTTTTGTGGACATTGGCCAGGTTGGCGAGGGACGCGACGTTGAAGTAATCGGTTAGAACAGTGCATGACTTGACGCGGTCCTCGGCGTCGGTGTTGGATAAAGGCTCGCCATCGCTCTCCTTGGTGCGAAAGTCAATGTCCTTGGGCTGGTCGACACTGTGGCCGAGATCTCCGACGGTAGGGTTGAAGGGCTCGTTCGTGTTGCTGATGGAAAAGGTCCCAATACCAGGGACATAGGCCTTGCGCACTACCATATTGCCCTGCGTGAGTGTTCCAGTCTTGTCGGAGCAAATGTCTGAACATGGTTAGCATGAACCGTACAAAAGAGAAGCGGCGTGTCTTACTTGTGACACCACCAAGAGCCTCCAAGCTCTTCAGCTGGCGGACAATGACGTGTCGTTGAACCATGCGCTTGGTACCCGCGGCCATAGTGATGGTCAAGACAACGACCAAAGAGGCGGGAATCATTGAGAGACCGGTTGCAACGGCGTAGATGATGACTTCCTGAGTGGTGTTGAACTCGTTGGCCCCCATAACGATAATAGCGCACACAACGGCGATACCGAAGAGCAGGATCGCAAGCTTGGACAGCTTCTTTTGGAGGGGTGTCCCAACATTCACTCCAAGGAAGCGGCCGACAGCGTCAGAAAGGGTCAGGGTCCACGCCTGGAGGTAACGGCCAAAACTGGCAGAGCCGTCTTCCTTACGCTTGACGTCGCGGCGGCGAGAATTCTTGCCTCTGAGGGCGGCGGCGATCTGTCCAATCTCGGTGTACATGCCGGTGGCGAAGACGATGCCACGAGCACGGCCCTTGGTGACAGTCGATGAGCTATAGGCGACGTTCAGGCGGTCACCGGGACCAGTCTCGTCATTAAAGGTCTGGGCAGCCTCTTTGCGGATGGGGAGGGACTCTCCAGTCAACAAAGCCTCGTTCGTCTCAAAATTGACGGCCTCAATGATGCGGACGTCGGCGGGGATGGTATCACCGGTCTTGAGCTCGACCATATCACCAGGGACGATCTCAACGGTGGGTACGGTGATGTTTCGACCCTCACGGACGGCCTGGGCGGTGGGAGAGCTGAGGGAGCGGAGAGAGTCCATGGTCTTTGCCGCCTTGAACTCCTGGTGAAACCCGACGGTGATGTTGAGCAAAATGACACCTGCCACAACACCTCCTTCG
This sequence comes from Colletotrichum caudatum, assembly GCA_030867225.1. NCBI lineage: Eukaryota > Fungi > Ascomycota > Sordariomycetes > Glomerellales > Glomerellaceae > Colletotrichum > Colletotrichum caudatum. The sequence goes on from MU846079.1 coordinate 87,513, forward strand.
ATCCAGGATCCAATGCCAAAGGAAGCACCCATTGCCAGAATCAGGACCTGTGGGTTTCACATTAGATAGGGATCATGTTGGAACCTCTTTGAAATATCGACCAAGACATACCAGTGTCATAGCATTGGCGATTTGTCCAATGAAGATTTTCAGGGGCTGGACACCCGCCTCTTCGCCGAATTCGTTACGACCAAAGTCTTCGAGGCGAGACTTGGCGTCTTGAGGAGTCAGACCATCGTCAGGGTTGGCCCTGAGCTCGTGGATTACTTGCTCGGTGGTCAAGGCATGGGCCGGACGGGAAATGGGCTTGTTGGACTGGCCCGAGACATGGTTGGCCATCGCCTCTGCCTCGGGATCTTTCTTTCCCATGATGAAGTGGGCTAATTGTCTGTTGGAGAGTAAGAGGAACGCTTGTTTGATGGAGGGAGGATATGATGCTTGCCTTGGTATGTGCGGTAACCAGATGTGATATATCCGGGCGGTGCTAGTAGTGGTGGTCGTTCGATCAAATCGGATTTAGGAGAGTGTGTTGTTAGTCTTGTCTGACTAAAGCTGTTATATGTAACGGGAAAAAGCGTGAGTGCTCTGCTCTTATCCAGGTTCAAGTACTTCTACCCCCTTAAGATCGAGGGAACAGGTCAGCATAGGAAGGGAGATTTTCAACAAAGAGCCCTGGGCGAGACGATGTATGAAGGAATGATACTGAGTAAGAAGGGATAGAAAAAGTCAAACTCTTTTGGGGGGGGGGGGGGCTTGGGAGAAGATGTATTGCCTTGACTCCCGGGAGACTGCCTCGCCGCTGGGCGTTATGACTTCATAACATGATAGGCAGGCAGTTAGGGGCAAGGGGGGGGGGGGGGTGGGGGGGGGGGCCCGGGGGGGGGGGGGGGGGGGGGGGGGGGGGGGGGGGGGGGGGGGGGGGGGGGGGGGGGGGGGGGGGCGTAGGGCGCCCACATCCCTCTCTCTTCGAGGCCCGCACCATGTTTTCTCGTGGGCGATTCCGTCAGCCTTGGCGGCTCTGCGCGGGTCACATCCGAGGGAACCCCAGGCTTTGTTTGCATAGAGTTGGGGTGCCTTGGTGGTTGGGAGACCGAAACCCGGTCAGAGGGCACGCGAGTTGTTTGATAGCACGCAATACAGCTCACGGTGGGAACCTTGCGCTCCCGCTTGCCATGTTGAGTCCGCCCAGACTCTCGGCAGCGGGCCTCATTCTGGATAAACCGCTGGACTGAGAGGCGTAGAACAACTCTGGGCGCTGTGATGGAGAAGTCTGTTGGGTCCGCCCGAGACAAGGGAAAGGAGGGTGTGGGGTGAAGCATCGATGTTTTCGGTGATGGACGGCTGCGCCAAGACAGATAGAAGATGAGAGTTCCGTGTGTTCCCACTGCATCTCGGCCACTCAAAGACCATTATTCCTTCCAAGAAACATCCAGTGTGGGGGTTTCCCATCCTTCTAGAAGACCGCCCTCTACAGGGATTCTACCAGGTCTGCAGTAAAGTTCATTCTCGTGTCGTATGGTTGACCACGTAGTCCGAATGGTAGCGCTAGGAGGTGACAGACTTGAAGTCAGCTTTGCGGTGACTCTCTCCTTCTTACCCCAGCAATCTGACGGGTCTACTAATAATTATCACTGAACCGATCCCGGGGTGTCCCGGTATCAGGGAACGGTATAGTTGGAGACATGCAACGACCGCCGGGGAAGTGATTGCGGCGGTTGCAGGGGCGGGTCTTCGAGCAGCCAAGACAATGCCCAGCAGCCGTTTTCTGGGCGGAGCGGTTCGAAGCCCGCGCAACTCAACTGATGCTTGATAGAGGAACCGGGGTATAGGAGACAAGGTACCGTTCGTGATTCCTGCTCCTGCCAGCTGTCTCCCCCCTCCCCCTCCTCTGTGCCGGGCTCGACTTTTTCCTCCTGCCGCTTCAGCTGGTCAGCCTTAGCAACAGGACTGTGGTGCGCGGAGGATAAACCCCTGATTGTCAGTGATGCTCACGAGAAAGTGACGTACGGGCCAGACAGCGGGGGCGGGCGGGCGCATCGCGTCGCACACAGGAGGCCTCTGGTAGCCTTACACAAGTATAAAGCGCCGTGTTTTGTCCCGGTCCTGGGAGGAGAATGGAGGCTCTGTGGGGAAATTTCGGCGCCGTAGACACGCCGGTGCCATGCAGGAAACAAAGATGGGAAAAGGGTATTCCCTCAAGACCATCGGCCACTCATCCGACGTCTCGCCTGTTGAAACCCGCGACCGAACCAGTTTGGTGGACTCCGGCTATCCCTCAGCCAGAATCAACCCTCTCTGTTCATACGACTTCTGCACAGCATGAGTCCTGTTTTCACTGCCCCCTCTCTCTCACAACCTCTTACCGTCCTAACTTGCTTCTACAGGAACCGGGATCCAGTTCCGGCATGGCCGACTCACGACGTCTCGGGCGCGATACGAGCGGGGGGTGGGAGAACGGGTCTGCCGAGAAACACAGCCACCCCGAGTGAGACGCCCAGAACCGGGGAGGAGACTTAGGTTTACTAGAGATGCCGAATCTAGAGGACCGATTGAATTATGTCGAAACATATCACAAGCCTCCCGGATAGGATGACGTTTCCCTGGGCAGCGGGGACAAGACCTTGGGTAACCCGACCCTGTCCAGCCCGCAGCGATGTTATCATGCTTGCGCATGTTTGCGGGACACTCGGAATGGGGGCAGGTTCTGCCAGTTTCGTCGAGCATGTCAGTCCTTGATCCGCTTGGTGTCACGCGTAGAAACGGTTTGTCGTATTGGACGGCGGACATCTTGGCCGCCCCGAGGTGGGCATGAGAGGTGGACTGCGTGCGGACGAAGATTGAGCGTCTGGTAGGCGAGTATGCCAGCCAAGGGATGACGGACAACTTGGCATTTCTTGGCCGTGGTGCTGGGCGCCGGCGCCGCTCCTCCAGAGTCCACTTTCCTCTCCTCTCCAGCGCCGCTGTCGGTCCTTTTGCACTGCATGTGTCGTTGCAGTCAATGGTTCCTCCTAGTTTCTCCCAGGTCACTAAGGTGCCCCCTTGCACCCTGTCACCCCAGGATTCCCCCACCCATCCACTGCTAAGTTTTCTTGACAATCGACCCCTCCATTGCTTCGTTTTGATTTCTTTCTACGTTTCGTCTTGTCTGCACGTCTGGGTGTCTGCGCCATTACCTAAAAGGCTAGAGTCCCGCCTGTCTTATCGAGGCATGATAGCACGGGTCTTCCCCCGCTTACCAAGGATACCATGACACGAGGAAGCTGGGCACAAAGAAAGCGTTGCAAGTGGCGGTGCTGGAATTCCTCATTAGGCCGCCAGCAATGGGCACCGCACTCATTCTGGGCGGCCAGCGGTGAGGAGCGCCATGAATTGATAGGTTGGCTGCGAACGGGTGGGCTCGATGCCGATGACAGGCTCTCGGCGCCTGGCACATCGTTGTCTTGCTGCCAATAGGTACTGCAGTCACCTGTGCAAAACCGAGCCATACAAGCTTTATAGAGCCTGACACTCTTGGAAAGTGTTGGCTGTCGTGGCAATCTATGTGATCAGACTGGCTTTCGAGTTGAGGGCTGCCGCTTTTCTAACCAAAATTGTTGAACGACCACATGCGCCAGGGTTCTCTTGTCAGCAACAACTTGGAGGCTTTGCGAATGTGCCGGAACGCGTCAGCGGCGACTCGAACCACAGAGGTCGGGGACAATCGAATTCTCTGCTTGCCCCAGATATCCCCATCAATTTAACAGTCCGGCGGGCACACTGAAATTCACCCCGCTGTACTACCGGCAGCCGGATGGACGAATTCGGGGTAATACTGCTAACTGTCTTCACGGTCCTTCTCGCCTGTGGGGTGCTGCACAGACCGTGAGGAGCCCATTCCGCAATCGAAAGAACCGTGGCAACAGCTAACTGACGTGTGCACATCCTGGCAGAGTTAGTCTCACGTACATACGTGTGCGAGATCATTGCAAATACCATCCTAGGGCATCGCAGTTTCAGGACGCACGTCGCAAGCTGAGCACGGTATCAGAGTGCACGAGCGCCAGTCCCGAAAAGCAGGACATCGAGTCGAGCTTCAACCAAGACGATGCGGGGCCAGAATGGTCAGTATCCAAGCTTCTCTCGTTTTCGCCATCCGCTGGTTCGAAGCGGCGACTGTCGCCAAAGGCGAAAGTTTGCTTGGGCAGGTGCTTCGGGGGCGAAAATGACGGGCGAGGAGACGTAATGTGCGGGTGCGTCATCGGTCGCTGTCTGCTAACTTTCTGCCGCCTGTATTCGTAGCCCCATCTGCATCGAACCACTGTTCGTCCCAACGGCGGCGGGACCAAGACCGCTGCAAGGAATGCCCTCGCAGAGTTCCGGCGAGGCCGCCGGCGTTCTGTCTGTACAAGACAGTGAAGGGCAAGCCGGGCCGATTCAGCACACGGCCGAACCCCCAGGCGAGGACCGCAACACGAAGCGGGCAGCGTCCAAGGGGCAGGGGATATCGATAGGGCGACTGTGGAGAAAGTCGCCGGTCAAGGAGTATATGAAGGCGTCCGACGACGACATCTTGACTCTGAAGGGTTGCCAACACGCTTTCCATGCCAGGTGTCTTTCGTCATGGTTTTTGATTCAGCGTTACGACTGTCCCGTATGCCGGAATCCTTATTGGTTGTCGCGGGAGGAGAAGGCCAGGGCAGCACATGCACGGCCGGAGCCAAGGCCCGGCGGGAGAGACGGCGAGCCCGGGATTGCCAGGCCGGCGCCGGCGAGGCTTGCGGTTGCGCTTAGGTAAGCCTAAGCGATGCGGGTTCTGTGAAGGCACAGCATCGTGTTGCATTTTCGATTCTTTGGTAGCTCGCCTCAAAGATAGCGGTACTCGGTCAGTCAGGTACACCAAGGTTCAACAGTGAGTGTTGGTCAGTTGGTTGCTTTGCTTGATTCCTCGGGGTCTCTGTGACATGATGGGAGGCGGAGATGGGCGATGAATGATTGGCTTCAGTCAGCCTCAATGGGTATGACGCTTTTGTGCGATGTAGTATGTACCTACCGTACTGTACAACGTAACTAAGTAAAAAATGTTTTGGTTTAATCGTGTGTGTGCCGTCTACACCACAGCATGTGGCGGATCGGTGAATCGTGAGTCGGTGGCGTGGTTCTTTTGATGGGACGGAGCTTATGTTCCTGGGGTCGGTCGAGAGGAGAGGCTGGAGATTGACAGCCAGCCTATGGGTACGTAGTTTAGCATATACATCCAGATGTAGTAGACCACTCGGCGCCAGTACTGCATTTATCGGGCGTCCCAATCAGACAAGGGGACAGAAAAGCATTGACTAGCGGCGGCGATCGTGGCGCCGGCGGGTTGCATTGCAGAGGGATGGATGGATGGATGGATGATGGGTGGTGCATATTTGATGGGCTTTCTGGGGTTTGTTTGTTAGGTAGGCAGGTAGGTAGGTACTGGTTTGCAAATTTGCGCTGTTTGGACGAGGTGCGGTGATATGATATGATACGGCAAGAAGGCAGGTGCAACGGTTGCGGTCCCTTCCGTGACGATAGGAAGATTGGTACGATGAGGTCATGGGTATGTGAGGCTGAGATGTGAAATTATGGAGGAGGTAGGTAAGTACGAGTGCGGAGTGACCCCGGTGAGGAAAGAAGCGCCCTCGGACTCGCTCCACAGTGGCGCATTCACTTTCACTTTCCCATCTGCCATTTGGGCGTGAATCTGTTTGGAGTAGGTGCTGTACGTACAGTCTACAGATAGGAAAGAAGAAAAGGGCGGTAAATTTGCATGGCATGCATGGCCGGTGGAGGTACCTACTTAGTGTAGTGTAGTCAGAGTGACGTCTACTGTATGTAGTCGAGCCTTCCCGACTGACTGGCGGGGATGACGCAGTCGACTTGGCCCGTGCTGTCTCGTTCGTGCCTGCATGTTCGTGCATGTGTACAGATGAGTACCTATCCCATCTGGGTATGTATGTCGCGTACGGATACACATGGCTCTGATGGATACCTACCTAGGAAAAGCTTGGATCCGGACTTGCCTGCTTTCTTTTCTTCTGCTCTGAGAATTCCTTCTTTGCTTCTAATAATACCTACGGATACCTAGGTAGCTAACTACCCTGCTATTATAGGTAGGTATGCTTAGGTAGGTAGTACGTTCTGTAGTGAGCGTAGGTAGGTACTGTACACCTACCTGCCTTGCCTCCGCCCTGTTATATTTCATCTGACTCCTTCGGGCTTAGTTCATACTGGTTGACCTCATCATGTCTGCGCACACACTGAGCTTGCTTCTGGTGGTGGCTAGCTACCTACCTAGGTAGCTACCTAATACCCAAGGCAGGTAGGTAACTGACCAACTCACTCTGGTTCTGTCCCAACTTACTATTCTACCTGCATCTACGCATCTGCATACCTACCTGTCTGTGTATGCATAGAGGAAGAAAGATATTCTGGGTCAACTCGTCTTCTACTCTCCGTTCAACTTACTCTTCTCCCATCGTTGCCTCCCATCACAAACGCCATCTACTCGGCCACTCGCTGTCTGGCTCTTCGTCTGCAGGATAACTGCCAACCAACACATCTTCAACTCGCCCCGCTCCCCACGCATACTATACTATACGTACAGTAAGTAGCCGCCTTGTTTGCTCGCGTAGGTACCCTACCCTTCAGTCTGCACACCTACCCACTCCTACCCACCCACTCACTCGCCCACCCAAACTTCATGTACGAATATGTTACCTATGTAACTAACTTACTTTACATCCATCTGTTACCCTCCTTTCTCTGCCTGCCTGCCCGCTCTTGCCTCGCCGTTCCCACTTGACTAAACATTCACCCTCTATTAGTCCTAACCCTAACCATACATACCATACCTAGGTACCTGCCTGCCTGCCTACCTACCTACCGTGGGTAATCAGTAATCACTCAATCTCATCCTGGGGGCTGCTACCCGCCCTTGTGTGCCCGCACCAACTACTCCTTCCCCTCACCTGATCCGCTGCTCGCCGCTCCTCGCACCCGGTTGGCTGCTACCAGCCTGTCTGTCTGTCCGTCCATCTGTCTGTCTGTCTGCATGAGGAGCTTTTCTTCCGCCGCGGTCAAAAGCCTCCGTCCCACTCGTCCATCTCTTCGCGACGACAGCATAGTGCCATCACGCGTCCTTCCCCTGAGCTCATCTTTTGTCTGTCCCTACCACACCAGCCAATCCTCGCCCGCGCACACACTGCCGCTCCTACTTAAGTCCTGTCCCGCCATGGCTTCCTCCAAAACCAAGCCATCCACTACCCCCAATGGACAATCTGCCAAAAGGTCCGCCGCCAAACCCGCCCCCGATAAGCCAGCCCCGCGCCGCTCCGCCCGGAACCTGAGCGACGTCAAACCTGTCACCGAACCCGGCGCCGGCATGCGCCCCACCCGTGCCGACATAGCAAAAGAGCCACCCGCCAAGCGCCGACAGCTCCGTCGCAACATGATGGAGACCTCCAAAGATGGCGTGCATAACGCCATGAGGGAACTTGGCGAGATGGAGAGCCGCCTGCAGAACGCCACCAGAACCTCACGCCTCGCCATCGAAGCCAGCGTCTTTACTTCCTCTTCCCGCAACGGCCTCGCCCCGCCAGAGGACAAGCCCTTCAGTCCTCATCTGGATACAACCACGGCTGACCCCGAGGACTGCGCCCGGAAAGCCGAGGAAGAGCGTTCCGCTACTCCCTGCATGGATGCCGCACCCATCAATGGCCCGGAAGGCGAGGCCGCCGTCGGTGATGTCGAGGACGACAAGATCCGCGCTGAAAACGCCCCTGAAAGAGGCGCCGCGAGGGAACCGCCAGTCAACAGTGATTACTTGCCTTTGCCGTGGAAGGGTAGACTGGGTTACGTGAGTTCTGCTGCCTCAAAAATGACATATATGCCCATGCTCGCTCGCTCGGCTGCGTACTTCGGCTAACAAACACACCTCGCCACCCAGGCTTGCCTCAACACATACCTTCGTGCTGCTAACCCCCCCGTCTTCTGCTCGAGGACCTGCCGCATTGCATCCATCTTGCAACACCGTCACCCATTGGCAGATCCAACCCAGCCAGAGCATTCAACCAAAAACCGCCCCGACGAGACGCAGCCCGCCGACATCCAGCGGGGTCAACACTATGTTCAAAAACTCGGGTTGGCCAATGCGAGGGATATTCCCAAGATGCTTCGCTGGAATGAAAAGTACAACATTAGGTTTATGCGCCTCAGCTCCGAAATGTTTCCTTTCGCCAGTCACGAAGAATACGGTTACCCTCTGGCCCCTTTCGCTGCCGACACCCTTGCCGAGGCCGGCAAAGTGGCCGCCGAGCTGGGACATCGGCTGACTACGCACCCGGGCCAGTTCACACAGCTGGGTTCGCCTCGCAAAGAAGTCATTACCGCCGCAGTCCGTGATCTCGAATACCACGACGAGCTGCTTTCGCTTCTCCGCCTCCCCGAACAGCAGAACCGGGATGCAGTCATGATCTTGCACATGGGGGGCACGTACGGCGACAAGCGGTCTACTTTGGACCGGTTCCGCACCAACTACGCCAAACTCTCGCCATCTATCAAGCAGCGCCTCGTACTGGAGAATGACGACGTTTCCTGGTCTGTCCATGACCTTTTACCCGTGTGCGAGGAACTGAACATTCCTCTCGTCCTTGACTTTCACCACCACAACATTATATTCGATCCGAGCCAGCTGCGAGAGGGCACCCAAGATATTACCCAACTCTTCGATCGCATTCGCGCCACGTGGACGCGCAAGCGCATCACCCAGAAGATGCACTACAGCGAGTCTTGCCCTGGTGCCACCACCCCCCGCGACCGGCGGAAACACTCGCCGCGTGTACGGACGTTGCCCCCCTGCCCTCCTGATACGGATCTCATGATTGAGGCCAAGGACAAGGAGCAGGCAGTCTTCGAGCTCATGCGCACATTCAAGCTTCCGGGACACAATAACATCAACGACGTCGTCCCATATGAGCGATTGGATGAACTTCGTGCCAGCAAGAATGGACTGGCCAAAAAAGAGAACAAAAAGGTCTCCAAGAAGACGAAGAGGAAGGCCAAGGACACTGAAGATGACGAAGGCTCTGACGAGGTGCCAGAGCCCGGGCCCACGACTGTCGAGGATGACACCGTTTCTCCCGATGATTTTGGTATGGGTGGGCCTCAAAACAGGGTTTACTGGCCCGAAGGCATGGAGGAATGGCTGAAGCCCAAGAAGCGAGAGGTCAAGAGGAATAAGTCGACGAAGCTGGTAGACGCCACAAAGCCCGAGGTCAAGGAGGAGGATGAGGAGGAGGAATGATTATTGACTCTGTGCAGCTGTCTCGCAGAGGGCTGTGCATTCTTGTACTATAGAAACACATGTACACCACCAGCATGGCAACGCATGTCGCCCAGATTTAAGACACGCTTCACCTGTAATTACTTAAACACATCAAAGTACACGCCAGAGCCCTTACGGTCATCTCTCTCTGTTCATGAACTTGAAGTCCTGAAACTCTGCCACATCACAATAGTTGTGCTGGGAGAGACCGCCTCCACTTAATCATGCAGGTGGCAAAACGAGCGGAACTCGTTGCTTGTCTGACGCATGAGAAGCAGGGGAGGCATGTCAACAGAATAAATGTCGGCAACGCGGAGAGAATCGATTGCCCGTCCGACCATGAAGAAAGAAAAGAAACACCGCAACCCACCCCGGACCGACGCCGAAGCTGACTCGGGTTTGGGCCCGTCGAACCGCATCCTCCTCGCCCCCACACCCACCGACGAGCTCCGGTCCATGGTACAAGTACGGGTATCTAGAATTTCAAATCGCACCAATCAATTTATCCTGGCAAGGGGTTGGTTTCGGCAGGGAACCATGTGGCCGCCCGGAGAGTGTGCGTTACCCATTGGCCAAGGGACACTGAGTTCAGAGTCCGATAAGAATACAATCTGCGGGGTGGCCGCTAAGATCAAGAACGGCATCATGCTCGCCAACTGCTGGTCTCGGGCATGGGGTTTTGGGCGGCTCGCGTTGCTTCTTGTAGTCGACCTTTATCTAGGTACCTGCCCCAAACAGTCGAGATGGATGGCGCGGGTAAACCGGATGATCGACCGAGCGAACACAGGGGCGGTTTACACCCTGCGGAGCGAGCTGAACTCGATTGCCAAATGAGCTGCTGGGATAGAGCTAGCTGTCTTATCATCAACGTCGCAGCGGGCGTGGCATCCGGGAAGCTTGGTCCCATGCGGGGTGGGATGCTAGAGACAGTACACTCTACCATCATGCGATTCAATCCAGACGTCGAATGGGAGGGAGAAAGCCTATCGCGTCGTCGAAACGTGCATCTCGGAAGGCTGGTCGGTACAACCGTGACACCAAACGGCGTGTTATCAGTCAAACCACCGTTGGCTCGAAGGAGGTCCGGTTAGCGGGAACTATCAGTGACACTCTGCGGCCCCCTCGAACGAGATTGATGCTTCCTAGGATACGTCGCCTACATGGCATGTCGTGCCTGAAATCGTCCCGACTCTGAGACACCCTCGCAAACACGCACTCGCCCTCCGCAGCACCCACATCCACGGACACCCAGGACCGGTTTGCGATAAACAGAAAACAACAGCAGCGACCCCCAGCTCTCGGCCCATATATCCCATCTTCTTCACACGTAAAAGGACAGCGCATCGACATGGCGTCGGCGTCGGCGGCAGCAGCAGCAGTGAACCTCCACGACCCGGACGTCACGTTCGAGGAGTACCTCTACTGGGCCAGCATCACACGTGCCGAGGAGAAGCTGGTAAACGAGCGGTTCCTGCAGGCCCAGGGCCCTGTGACGTTGAAGAGGGTGATCAAGGACCGGTTCAGGAAGGGCGCTGAGCATGAAGGGTCCCAGAGCGAGGGCGGCAACGCGGACACGAGTGACGGCGACAAGACTGGCGTCGATGGCGAGAAGGCCGGCGGCGATGGCGACAAGTCTTTGCAACCCGCGAGGGAGGGCGGCGGCGGCGCTGTAGTCACGCCCGAGGAGTGGAAGAGGGCCAGTCGAGCGATGAGGACTGCGGGATGGGGGGCGATATTCTACCTCATTACGACGGATATCCTGGGCCCGTTTTCAACACCGTCAGTATAGCTTTTTCTCTTCTTTTTTTTCTCTCCTCGTTGTTCTTCACCCGTGAGATGGGCTTGGCATTAAACTAATGGGATATCAGTTGGGCCTTTGCGCAGATGGGTTACGGACCCGGCGTCGCGCTGTTTACCGTCTTTGGCATCATGTCGTGCTAGTATGTCGGCCACCTCTGCCCAAAGCACGTCAGTTGACAGCTCGCTGACCCGCGCCAGCTCCGGCTGGATCCTCTACAAGTCCTTCCTAGGGCTTGACTCGGACCGATACCCGCTCAGGGGCTACGGCGACCTGTACTTCCGCGTCTTCGGGGCCGGTGCGCGGCACGCCATCAACTTCGCCCAGAGCCTGCAGCTGCTGCTGTTCGTCGGCGTGCTGATCCTCGGCAACGGGCAGTCCATCTCGCAGATCTCCAAGGGCCCCAACGGCGGCGCCGGCATCTGCTTCGTCGCGTGCCTGGTCATCTTCGTCGCGGCGGGGTTCGTGCTGGGTCAGGTGAGGACGTTGCAGCGGTTCTCGTGGGTTGCCAACTTGGCCGTTTGGGTCAATTTGCTGATCCTCTTCATATGGTGAGTCGTCCTTTGCCCAATCCTCCCAACCAACCCCCGGGTTCGGGAGGATAAGCGGCTCGGAGGGACTATGCTGACTGGGCGGGAAACACAGCATGGGCGTCGCGGCGCACTCCCCGCCAAACTTCGCCGCGACCCAGGCCTCCTTCGGGGACGCCTTCGGCCCCGGGCCCGTGGTGACCTACGCCGGTACCCCGCCTCCCGGCAGAGCCTCGGGCGGCTCCGGGTTCCTGGGGTCGATGAACGGGCTCAACCAGGCCGTGTACTCGTACGGCGGGTGTCTCATCTTCGCGGCCTTCATGGCAGAGATGCGGCACCCGATGGACTTCTGGAAGGCCCTGTTGTGCGGCGAGGTCTTCATCTACCTGTGTTACCTCGTCTTCGGCCTGTACATGTACTCGTACCAGGGCCAGTACGCCTTCAACCCCGTCACGCAGGGCCTGTCGCCGTACTGGTGGCAGACGGCGACCAACATCCTGGGGCTGGTGACGGGGCTGATCGCGGCCGGGCTGTACGGCAACATCGGGATGAAGGTTCTCTATACCGAGCTGCTGCAGGAGGTCTTGGGGGCCCCCCCGCTGACGGAGACAGCGGGCAAGATGCTGTGGGCGGCCGCGATCCCGGTCTACTGGGCGCTCGCGTTCGCCGTGGGCGCCGCGGTGCCGCAGTTCTCGCTCGTGTCGGGCTTCATCGGCGCGCTGTTCATCCTCAGCTTCACCTACACTCTGCCGGCGCTGCTAGGGCTCGGGTTCTGGATCAGGAAGGACGCGATGGTGCCCGAGGAGGAGGCGTTCGACCCCGCGTCGGGGCGGTACGTGTACGTCGACAGCGGGTTCCGGCGGTACTGGAGGGGGTTCATGAAGAGGCCCTTGTTCAACGCGTGGAATGTAGTCTACATGCTGGGCGGGCTGGTGACGACGGCGCTGGGAATGTACTCGTCGATCGAGGGGCTGATTGAGGCGTTCAACGGCAAGTCTCAAGCCACGAGCTTCGGGTGCGCAAGCCCGGTATAAGTCGTTCCATATGAGAGACATGCAATTATGGTGGCCCTTGGCGAGACAGACATTTCCGAGGGCATGTGGCCATTGTCATTTCATTACGTTTCATTACTACATCGGGTATCTTTCTGTGGCCTCGCTCATTTTTCTTAATCACCGTCATCTGTTGTGCTTTTCGGTCCCTCTTCTTGAAGTGATAGTCATGCCCGCATGTCCCTCAACCAATATTCCCTACGGCTTTTCGACCGCAAGTCTTTTCTAGGCTCCCATGCGTTTTGGCAACAAGAGCTTTTCTTCGCACAATCCTCGGGGTGGCGGGCGCAACGCCGTGGCTTACATCTTATCTTACATCTTACAGCACATAAATGCATGCAGCATATCGAAAAACGCTCGGCTTGCCGCGGCTTTCCAACTTCAACCGGGATCCCGCCCCGCCGATCATCGCATCAAGCGGAGCTTAGCTCCGACACCTCCCCTTGGTGTAGTTGGTTCATCACGTTCGACTGTAATGGTTTATCCCTTGTCATCGAAAGGTCTCTAGTTCGATTCTGGAAGGGGAGAGCTTCCTTTTTTTTTTTTGTTCTGTCACCTCCTACACTGTGTCGAACGAGTACATGACGATTCTGCCAATTATCACTTTGTGAGTCCGAGTACTTCATTTCATGCACGCACGGTAAGTAAGGTAAGGTTGTGTGGCTCCTGCTTGAGTTTTCCTTTATCCCGCACAAGCTTTTCCAGCATGCATCGCTTGTGAGTCAAGTGAGTGTCAAAGGCATTGTCTCACTGCTGCTGCTCCTTGTCCTCTTTCGCAGCAGCCACGATGCAAGGAGAAGGCCTCACCGCTAGCAGAAGCCAGAGGACAGTGACACACGGCGATAGGATAGGCTGCCAAGTCCAAGCTTTTCCGTGGCTGGCGGCTGGCGACGAACCCAGCCTGAGACACATAGTCGATGTATATACGTATTTCTGCGCTGTGATGATATGATCCCCCCGACCTTGAACGAGCGTTGAGCTCTCTTTTCATGAAAATCTAGCCTTCCAAAATCGCCAAATACTTGTTGACCCAAGTGTTGAAAACATGGTCTTTCCAGTTCGTGCCCGTGAAAACCAAACGCCAGATGTAGAACATCAAATGAGACAAGTACCGCCGTCACCGCTGCCGCCGCTGCGCCTCGCCTACTTCTTCAATCCCACCAAGCTGAGGAATTCGTTGCGAGTCTTCTCCTTCTTTTCGAAAGCGCCCAGCACGCAGCTGGTGATTGTGCTCGCCGTGGTCTTCTGTACGCCACGCATCACCATACATAGATGGCTGGACTCCATGACAACAGCCACACCTTGCGGCTGAAGGATCTCCATGATGGCGTAGGCCACCTCCTTGGTCAGGCGCTCCTGAATCTGGAAACGTCTGCTGAACATTTCAGCAATGCGCGGCAGTTTTGAGAGGCCAATGACCTGGTTCTTCGGGATGTAGGCAATGTGCATCTGTACCTGTCAGTCAGCTAGCTGTCGCTTCGGCACGGTGATGAGAGTGCCATCTACGCACTCTGCCGGTGAAGGGCACGAGATGGTGCTCGCACATGCTGTAGATCTCAATGTCCTTAACAATGACCATCTCGTTGTGGCCCTCCTGGAAGATGGCGTTGTTGACAATGTCCTTGACATTCTGCTGGTAGCCGCGGGTCAGAAAGAGCATGGCCTTGGCGTAGCGCCTCGGGGTGTCGAGAATGCCGGGGCGGTCGGGGTCTTCGCCGACGCATTCAAGAATGGTGCGGACGGCGCCCTGGAGCTTTTCGAGACGGATGGCGGCTTGTTCGGGAGATTCTTCGAGTCGCTCGCGGGTTCCGAGACCTTTGAGAAAGGGCGCGCGAGTTAGTCAATTGCTTGCGCGGGCGGGGTTGGGAATGGTGTCAGGTGCGACTAACTCGGGCGGCTCAGACCATCAAAGTCAATCACCGGGCTCGGGGATCTCGTCACTGACCCTTCCGACTTGGTCTTGGACTTCTTCTTGGACGGTTTGGCGATGGTCGTGTCGCGAGGGTCGCGCGCCGGCTGGCTCAAACTCCCACGGCGCAGCTTCTTGGGGGTATGGCCGTTGACTTTGGCATCATCGTCGCCGCCTTTGCGCTTCTTGGAGTCCCGCTTGCTGGACTGGCTTCCAGTGTCGGCGTCGCTTAGGTCACTTGAACCGCTGTGGCCATTCTGATGCTTCCTACGGTGCTTGTGGCTCTTTCGTTCTGCAACCTCGGATCTAGTCATTTTGTCGTCGGTTTCTGTAGTGCTGGTGGTCAAGACCGGCTGTGAATGAGGGAGGGAGGAAGATGATGATGGAGGGGGATCACGCCCCAAGTCCCAAATTCCCCCAAAGATGGACCCGCCGAACTCAATATTTGGAGGGACATCGGAGCAAAAAAATCGGCCACCACCGGGATACTTGTCTACTAGGTAGGTTCTGAAAATGGATACGTACCTAGGAGCTAAGTTACCCACTTTCCCAGGGCGTTTCGACGCAAGGGTCCAAGGCTTGTGGCGCACGCACACTCAAAATCAAGGTATACACAGGCACGTTGCCGGCGGTCCTGAAGTCAGTTACATACATAATGTTAGTAGTACAGGAACAGAATGAGAGTAACAAATCGGGAACAATATAGTGTGTATAATGCGCCCACCCAAACGCTCTCTCTCATCATGCCCCTGTTCTCGAAGACGTACTTCACTACGGTACGTATTTCAGTTCTATGTATAAATGTACTTGCCAAGGTTCCTACCTCAATATCTAGGTACCTACAAAGTATCCTTACTCGTAAAGCCTTGGTCATGTGATCCCACCAGCAGTGACAACCCGCTTAGTCATTCCCTCCTTCTCCAGCAGCCGTTGATCGCGGCGCGACTCCCTGTTGCTTGTTGCATGCGTACCTACCTAGCTTGCCAACCGTGAATATCCATCCATTTCCATCCACCATCTCCACGTCTACCACTCGGCCAACGCCTGCTTCGACGACCTTCCCTTCTCAAACTCTCGATCTAACCCTTCGAAGATCTTTCTCATTCACCCGACGAGCCCGACGAACTCGGTCGCGTGCTTGGCGACTCCTGTTGCTCTGTGACCTCGCCGGCTGCTAGAACCACCACTGCCAGTCCTTCACCATGGCTTCTCCTCCATATTCGTACTCTCCGACCGCCCTCTCACCGCCATATCCTTCATCTGCGCAGCTCCCCATGTCGAACAAGAAACGCGCCTCAGACACCGCCCCCCCGGGATCCGCAAAACGTCGAAAGGCCTCGACCCTATCCGTCACATCAGCCTCCGCCCACCCACTTCGTCAGACCTCCTTCCCTCCCGAAGCCGGCTCGCCTTTCCCACGTTCGCCCTCGGCAGACAATCTGAGCGTCGTCAGTGGTAGCCAAGCCGGTGCGCCTCCTAAAAAGAAGCGCGGAAGGAAGCCCAAGAACCAGACAAATGTGGACACGAGAGAGCAGACGCCCTCGCTTGTCGGCGGGCGCGCGCCTACAACGGTCAGCGGCACGGGCGCCGGAGCTGAGGGTCAGGAGGACGGTGCCAACGACGATGATGACGACAACGACATGCGCATGGCGCTGGTTGATTCTACGGTCAGGACGCAGGAGCAGAAACAAGAGGAGATAAGACTCCGTGCCATGCTGGTTGAATCCTTCGACCCCGAACAATACGATCGCTATGAACTCTGGCGTGCAGCCAAATTGACAGAGTCCGTTGTCAAGAGGGTAAGTTCCGTCCCGCAGCTAGATGCCCCGCAGTCGCATCGAGTTTTATACCAACGCACCCGCAGGTTGTCAACGCGACCGTCTCGCAGTCAGTGCCTCCAAACGTTGCTCTCGCCGTCAAGTCGGTATCAAAGCTCTTCATCGGAGAGCTCATCGAAAGAGCTCGAGACGTCCAGGGCGAGTGGATCAAGGCTACAGGTGAGAAGCAGTCCGAGGCACCCACGCCTCCGCCCAAGGACGAGGCCAGCCTGACCCAGGCCGCCAAGGAGGACAGGAGAGGCCCTTTACGGCCGGACCATCTTCGTGAGGCCTGGCGGCGGTACAAGATGTCGGGAGACGGAGGCTGGGTGGGCATTCAAGGCCTGTGGCATGAACAGCAGCAGAGCGGAGTCGAGAGATTTCCCGTCCGGACCGGTGGGCGGCGGGTTTTCCGGTGATGACAGCATGTTATGAATTGTTGGTTATCACCAGATGGAGACCGGCGGAAATGGCGGGGTGACTTGGAGGCATTTATGATACCCATCCTAACCTAAGAGTTAGGTTTACAGCAAAAGAGACTTCGTCGTCAAATCGGACTGTTCGTCTAGGAGCTTCTGACATGGTCTCGGAAGCCTGGTTGATCGTGACAGGATGCAGGTTGTGAAAACTAGCTCGGGGTTTTTGAGCATTACAAAAGGATGTTTCAAAGAGCTATGCGTAGCGCAACCTGGAGCCACTTGGGAGACAGGTTCACTCCAATGCCGCGCCTCACCGATATTCTCCTCCACAATCGCCCATCGCCTCAAACATGTCTAGTCTCCTGCTGTTTTTCAACACCTCCTCGATCGCCTGTCGATCTTCTTCTCGCAGCGTCCATCCGAGACTAGCCAGGTTCTCGCCTGTGTGCTCGCTGATGCCCATTCGAGCCCCGACAATGACCGCTCCGACGTACGGGAAGTCCAGGACCCAACGCGTCGCCACATTGGAGACACTGACGCCGTGTTTTGTCGCCACGTTCTTCAGCACCCGCAACAAATCCTGGAACAGCTCCCAGCCTCCCCAGCTCCGTATCATGGCGTAGTATTTGCGCTGACTTGGCGTGATTGCTGCGTCGTACAGATCCGGTTGCCCCTTTCCCAGCCACTTTTCGGCAAGAAATCCGCCGCACTGCAAGGATTCCGATCAGTTAGTCAACATTAACTCGAGGTTCCGCTTCGGCATACCAGTGTTCCATAGGTTAGGAGCTTGATGTTGTTCTTCTCGCATATCTTGACCATCTTCACCGTTGGCCGAGAATCGATCAGAGAAAACTAGAACATTGTTGATGAGTAAACCGACTGGTCACCGTTCGTGTCTTGAGACGTTCTGTCATACCTGCACCTGGTTTGTGCGAACTTTGATACCATGAGCAACGGCCGCTTCGAGGTGTTCAGTATCAAAATTGCAGAGCCCCAGGTTGGTGATTCTTGGGTCTTCTTCTAAGAAGCGCAACGCCTCGAGATACTGAGGATCGTTGTACTTGGAAACGTAAGCCTATGAGTCTTATGCGGACAGGAAGTTTTGGGCGGGCTACTCACGAACTGCCAGTGGAACTGCAGCAAATCGATCTTGTCAGTTTGTAGCCTCCGGCATCGTTCTGTGATGTTAGCTTCCACAGCGGCTCGTGTCACTTTCATCGGGTTGAAGACACAATATTTAGTCGCCGCAAACGTTGCATCCTTGAAAGGGTATGACGATCGAAATCGGCCCTATGCATTCTGGTCAATGGAAGCGGGCGCTCAACAGGCGACGAGACGTACGAATATGACTTCTGCATCACCGTAGTGGTCTGCCATGTCGAATGCCGACATGCCTGCTTCAGGATACTTGGAAAACTGAGCGATGATCTTGGATGACGGTGCGGAGCCCCAAGAAGGACTGGACATTTGCCAAAGCCCTGTGAAAACTCTTGGAAGCCTGCGTCCGTTCATCTCGAAAGCCTCCCTGGCTTCAATGGGACCTGCCCCAGGGCCCGTTGCGACATCGAACGCTGGGAGAGGAAGTCCTAGCAGCATTGAGGTCGAGAAGAGCGCTCGCCCATAAGGGTATTCCAGAGACTTCTCATCTGTGATGGCCCTGCACTCCACCAGGTTTTGGTGTAGACTTGTAACAAGCGTGCGCTCATCATCCAATAGATGCGCCCTCGAAGCCGCCAGCAGCGTCTTCTCGACTGCTGTCATGATTTGCACAATGTCACCGTCGATTGCAGCCAATGCGTTGAGCGTATCCTCTTTAGTTGTCCCCGGATCAAGCAGAAGCTTGATCCCTTGAGTGACCACCTCATTCATTAGCGGAATGCTCTGATAACATAGACCACAACCCAGCATGCATCGGATCGTCGCTTGCGTCTTTTGCAGCCATATGACATCGGTGTTGGCAGGCCGCTGCGCCTGGGCTGCTGGAACAGCCACATCTTGAATGTAATTTCTCGTTTCTGCCTCGAAAGTGGAGGTGATATCCGGGTGAGCGGCTAACAACGACCGCACTATCACGCGCAAGTTTTCAGCGGGGAGATTCGTGATGATGGTGTCCGTCATCATGTTGACGTGAGCCGTCTTGGCACTCCGAGTTTCTGAGCCTGCAGGCATTTTGGCGAACTTGATATGCGATCGATAATCAGGCTGGAGAGCGGGCTGGAATATCATGAAATCCTACGGATACAAGTGAATCAACGACTAGCTGCACTGCAAGCTTCGCTAGCCTATTAATCATCTGCTACCAATATACTAGAATGAATGCAAGATCGGTTCGTGAGTGATGAAACCCAGTCATCCCAACCCTGAGCGGGGATCGGCATTCATCCAACCGGCGTTCAAAGCTCTAATTTGCCTAGTCTACCCCGGTTATCTTTGACAATGTCCCACTGATGATAGCAGCGGGGTATGAAAAGGTGGAACGAGATAGGCAGTTCCGCAAAGGACACTCCCCTCGTCTTCCGAGCTGTCACTTTGAATGCCGGGCTTCTCGTCAGCTATCCGATTTCGCAGGATAGACCGTTAACGCGACACCATTATGGAGCGGCACAGTAGACCATCCCCAAACTCCAAACCGGCGTAAGTTCTCGTAGACTTCGATGCAGGAGATATGTCGCAAGATATGTGGCGCAAACTAATAGAGTGACTATGGCGACCAGTGCCAAGGCTTGCCTTCAATGTAGGAGTGTCAAGCTGAAGTGTGTTACTTCTGGAAGTGAAACGAAGTGTGAGCGCTGCGCTCGCAAATCGCTGAATTGCATATTTCAAGATCATCGCAGAGGAAGAAAACCAGGGACGCAGTGCGTAAATGAGATTGAAACAACTCCCATGAGGCTCGAAGAACGTGGAGACTGACGAGCACCGAAGATTCCCACGGCGCAGCAAAACACCTTCATCGGCCCCGATCAGTTCACCTCGAGCGGCTCGGCCAAGGCAAAACGAAGAAAGACAAAGAAGAGAGACTCAAGCATCGGCAATACAGCGGAGTCCTGACTGGAGTAGCGGAAGCCTACAGCCCGCCGGATTATTCAATCGCGAAGCGACTCGTGGGAGCTTTTCTCTCGGAAGTATATTGAATGCGTCAGACTCGGATCGTCCAGCGGGTCCACACAATGAATCTGGAACTTCTCATGATGATCCTATTCGGCTCGGTTTCGTTAACCTCTCGATCGCTATGTCTTTGTTTGAGAAGTAAACTTCCCTCTCTGATTCCTCACTTCCATCTGTCCCCCCTCTCTAATATTCTAATGACTGACTTTCACTATAGTTTCATGGCGAACCTCAACTCTTACATAAGTCAACTGGACCCGCAGCTACACACCTTTGGCCGAGTCCGACAACAGTCTGCATTCTTGCTTACAGCAATTCTGGCTGCTGCTGCCAAAGCTTTCAACCCAGCTCTCCACCAGAAGCTTCGTGACCACGCGGAAGACATCCTGGCTGACAACTTTCGGACGGGCATCAAGTCAGTCGAGACCGCCCAAGCTGTGATGATTATGACATATTGGAAAGAGTCCGAGGACACCCGCGCCTGGATGCTCTTGGGTTACGTGATACGGATGGGCATGGAGCTGGGCTGGCATCGACTAACGCCTCATTCTCCTCAACGCTCAGGCTCTAGGACAGATCTACAAAACCGCCAAGCAAGGAACATTGAGAGAACCTGGTTCGTCCTGTTTGTTTACGATCGAAGGTGAGATGGCCAAAAACAAATCTGGAAAAAGGCCTATAGTTTCTGACTCGATTCAGTATGAGCTTACAAACGGGAAAGCCCTGGATGATCGAGCGGAGTGAGTTCATCGAGTCTATCGAGGCGTGGTGCAGACACCCCATGGCCACGCCTGGTGATCGACTGCTTGGTGCATTGGTCACATTGCGTCTGTTGAGCTCCGAGGTCTTCAAGCTATTGGGCCCGAGGTCGAGTAGACTGCGTACAAGACAACTGCACAGTCTCGAATCTCTGCTTGCCATCATCAAGGGCAGGGTCGAAGAATGGGAGTCGAGGTGGCTTCAATTGGCAGACAAAGGTAAGTAGCCCACAACCTTGGCTTAAAACTACATAGGTCGCTGATCTTCCCTGACAAAACAGACACTTGCCATCCCTTCCTGATTCGGTTTTATGGCACTCACCTTCGGCTGCAACTGTTCTCGCTGCCTCTACAAGACATATTAGCACAATCGGATCATAATGTGTCGTATCATATGGAATCCTTCTGGGTCAGCTACTCTAGTGCCTTAGAGATGCTTCATCTGATATGCCGTCATTCATCGTGGTTGTATTTTGCTCAAGACTCTATCCACGTAATGACTGCCTATAGTGCCGCATTTTTGATCAAGGTGAGATATATTACCCTGTCGTCTTCGTCGAGGTGTGCAAGCTCCGACCTAACAAACCATACGCAGCTCTTGATGTCTACGCCAGATTCAATATCTCGCCAACTTGAAGTCGACATTCACAGTGTAATTTCAGGCGCAGCGCTGGTCTTCTCCCAGCAGGCTGCGCCACCAGGCTCAAGCTGCGCGCTGCAATCAAGGTTTCTCGACAACGTGCTGGCCAGGATATCCAAGCACGTCAACAGGGAGGCGGTGGACAGAGAAACCAATTCTTCCGAATCTTGTACCCAGCATGTAATAACGAACAGGCATGAAATCGTGACGGATGATGCTTCAGCAGGTCAAAGTCGTATTTGTAGCTATGTGGAGGGAGAGCAGACTTTGGATTTTGCAGACGACGAGATATGGGCTGGTATCATGGCTGAAGCCGGATTCAATGCCCAAGACGGAGTGTTCTTCGCTTGAATATCATCAGGACGTTATGTACAAGATGTTGGGACCATTCTAGGCTACGATGTATTGGCCGAGCTCAGAGGTACTGCTGTCGTCTCTGAATGGCGAAAAGTCCTGATTCCCTCTCGGATTATCTTCAGTTGGGAAGGGCAACAGGGATCTGGACAAGCGATCAACGCATCGGTCGACATCCAGTCATTTTTGGAAGTGACTCGTTGCTTCGCGGGCAGGAGTGGCAACACAGATGCTACCCAGATCATCAGTGGACTATCACAAACAAGGGTCAAAACTTTGAATTACACAAACTGTAAATACTAATACCTTGGCCTGGCGGTAGGTGGAGCATTTCGCCCTGAAGGGTAAAGTAGTCACCTTCTTTAGCCCCACACATGATCCTTTGTCCAGGCGGGCAAACAACCTCAACCCGAAGGTCGTACAGCTGGAAAGCGTCATCCGGAGTTGAGTTGGATGTCATGACTGACTGTGTCGAAGGACTTGATATATCGGTGGGCAGTTGTGTTAGTTAACAAGATAGCGAATGCAAGACTGCCGTGCTGTAATGCTTTGTTTCGATTGGCAAGCTGTTTTATCCCCGCATGGGTGGATGTAGTCAAGCTTATCAGTCGGGGTTCAAAGTCAAAGCTTGACCCCGGTATCGGCGTTCTAGAGGTCCATGATGACACCTTTGATACACGCCGATTGGCTGCGGAGTTGCGCAGATATGGACTCGTATCTGAAGACCCTGAATGGCAGCTCCGGACGCGTTATCAGGAACAATCTTAGTGCTTATCACTAAGAACCCTCATTAACAACAATCACCCACATTTGTTAGCCATGGGGAGCGGCCAAGTAAGGCGTTCAGCATCTTCAGCGAACAACGAGCACATCCAGCTCCGTGCAGTACCTCGGGAACTTGCATCCACATTGAATCATCACGATGGAGGGCAAGGGGAAAGACGAGGCCATATTTGGAGCGGCCCCGGAGATGGATTCAGCATCCGGCCGAGACACCAGCAGTCACCATGAGAACGAGGGGATCAAACGCGACTTGGAATCTCGACACATCAACATGATTGCAATTGCAGGAATGATTGTGAGTTCTCATTCCCCACAATGATGAAACTTCATGTACACACACTCGGAACCGTTCTAACACCTACCCAAGGGAACTGGGCTGTTCCTCAGCTCAGGCTCAACCATTGTCGCTGCAGGCCCTGGTGGTGCGTTGTTGGCTTACATCGTGATGGGACTCGTCACCGCAGGTATATCCTACACTACGGGCGAGATCACCTCTTTCATGCCGTCAACAGGCGGGTTTATACGCCATGCAACCAAGTTTGTTGAGCCAGCACTTGGTGCTGCCACTGGGTGGAACTTTTGTCAGTTACCACCGGCGAGTTCACCACGAGAAAACTGTTTAACACTGAACCAGGGTACACAATGTCCATTTCTGTCCCTGCGGAAATCAGTGCAGCCGCCACTCTGATCCAGTTTTGGAACACATCCGTCAACCCAGGCGTTTGGATTACTGTGTTCTTGCTGTTTATCATCACCATTAACTTTTGTGGTGTTCGACTCTACGGTGAGGTACGAACTATGTTCCTATCTGCCCTATGCTCTTAGCAGCACGATTGTGGCATTGGTCATGCTTAGAATGCTTACAAGCCGAGTAGAGCGAAGTCGTGTTTGCGTCCCTCAAAATTATGACCATCATCGGCCTTATCATCGGCGGCCTTGTCATTGACCTTGGCGGAGGACCAAGCGGCGAGCGCATAGGATTCCGTTACTGGCAGAACCCCGGAGCTTTCAACAGCTATCTCGTTCCAGGCTCAGCTGGCAACTTTTTGGCTTTCTGGAAGGTCCTTCTCTCGGCTGCCTTCAGCTACGGCAATATACAAGTTGTTGCCATTTCCGGATCTGAGACGCGAGAGCCCAGGAAGATTATTCCTGCGGCAACCAGAAAGACTTTCTTCCGGGTGTTTTTCTTTTACGTTCTCAGTATTCTCATCGTGGGAATGATTGTGTGGGTCTCGCTTTGTCAAGGCACATCGGAAGGTCGTGACTAACGTGGTTGAATCCAGGCCATCAAACGATCCCTCCTTGAGCATCTCAACGGGAACAGCACAGCAGTCACCATTCGTCATTGCCTTTACACGTTCCGGAGTCTCGGTGTTGCCTTCAATAATCAACGCAGTAGTATGCACCTCTGCCATCAGTAGTGGGTCAGCTTGCGTCTTCATTGCTTCTCGGACTCTTTATGGTCTGAGCTGCGATGGTCACGCTTCCAAGATCTTCCAGCGCTGCAACAGATTTGGAACGCCTCATTACGCCGTGGGGCTGACTTGCATGCTAATGCCGCTTGTCTACCTGAACGTGGCCAACAATACTTCCGTAGTTTTTGGCTGGTTCCTCAATATTACGACTGTTGCTGGCCTCATTGGTTGGATCGTCATTGAGGTGACATATCTTCGGTTCTATGCTGGACTCAAAGCACAGGGGTATTCTCGAAATGGTAAGTCTTTTCATTCACTTGAGCTTTCTATGAGAAAACCACGGTTAGCCTAACTGTGGTATTTCCAGAACTTCCCTATCGTAGCCCGGGGCAGCCCTATGTATCGTGGGTCACCCTAGTCATGGTGTGCCTTATTGTGTTTTTCTCAGGTTAGTCCACCGTGCCCGACTTGAAGACACCTCTTCATTGCAGAAACTGATATTACGAATAAGGGTTCGACGTATTTACCACAGGGAACTTCACTGCATCTGGGTTTCTTACCTGCTACCTGAATATTTTCATCTTTGCAGGTGCGTATATCAGTCCGCAATCAATAGACCTTGAGCTGATACCGAGTTCGATATTTAGCCCTGTATATTTTTTTCAAGTTACGTCTGAAATCCCGAGTCATCGCCGTCGACAAAATGGACCTTGAAACAGAATTTACATCCATCAGGCAAGAAAAAGCACAGGAGGAAGTATATGGGCCTCCAAAGAGAGACTTGAAGCAGTTGGTTCATAAGGTCATCCACACTGTATAAGCTTTAATTTGGAGCATCTACGGTTTCCTGGAGCGAGGTAAGTCTGGTGAAGGGCAAATTCCGCCAAAGGGGGCTCCTAGTCACCCCCAATTTAAGCCTTGGATATCCGAGAGGAGTCGATGTCGATGATGCAAATTACTGGTTCGTCTCTATAGTTGAAAACTACTTGGACATAATCTTCAGTCATATCATTATATCCATTGGAATAAGGCCGGAAACCGGAATGTTCGTGGTACTAATTCACCTGACACAGAATTGGCGGTGTAGGCGTAACCGCTGTTAGATCGGGTGTGATAAGTACAGCGACGGATAATGAGTTTCCCTTCGGCCTGGCCAATTGGCTAGACCCTTTTGTTAGGTTGTTTTTTGCAGTAACATTATTCGTATATTTCGTGCATGATTTAAGTTGGCGTATTGGAGCCCTCTAGTGTTCTTTCCGAGAGTAGTTGCTGTGGTTAAGTCATGTCTCAGGCGTTTAGTTCAATATGACTACATATAATAGGATGGAGACTAATCGCAGTGGACACCCAGTTTCGAGAAAGCACTCTATGCTGCTATTGGTATATACCAATCGGTGTCCATTAATGTAGGCGCCGATAGGTTGCCGCTCGGTAACCAATATACCCTCGGCATCTAAAAGGTGGTTACTCTGGAAGTAAGACGCCGGGGATCTGTTCGCACTAATCGTAAATCTGCGCTCCGTAACGGCCAGCCTCCAGGGAAGGTACAACAGACCAAGAAATTACCACTGGTGTAGCAATAAGCTTCCAGTACGTTGATACAGCATGGTGTTCGAATCAAGTCGGCGATGCTCCGTGTTGTTCACTGCTTCGGCTTCTCTGACATGAGTGAAGCTCGAACTGTTCTTTTACGAGACTCGAGAACGAATTCGGTTGGAATTTGATATAGCAGAAACAGATGTGATGCTCAAGAAGTAGAAAACGGGGGGCACTATTTCCCTTTTGGCCATCCCGATGCGAAGGGTGTGGGCTAAGGGTGAGCCTCTTCCCCTCGACTGACACGATTCCCACGAACACTTTGACAAGCCGTGCGCACGGGGCTGCATATCTGACTCGATTCCCCTCGTCTGGCGTGTTTATGTCCGGCAGAATCGGCCGAAGGCTGCATCACGAAGAATCTGATCGTTTACGTTTCCGAAGTACTTGTAGTTCTGGACGCACCTTGTTTCACCCGTATTCTGAGACTGCCCAAGATCTGTCCCCCCCTCTCCCGCATCAGGGCCTCAGTTTTTGACGACCTCCAGTGCTGGAGGGTGTTTGCTCACATGCTGAGACACGCTGGCGCTCTCGGCTGCACTCAACACCCAAATCGACCCCTCACACCCACTGGGCTGCGGGAGAGTATGGAGAACGGCTTAGTACTACACCGGACTGCACACCACAAGAAATCAGGCAAAGGGCACGATTCTTGGCTTCGCTTTTCCTCAAACTATCAGAACAAGAACTATCGAGTATAGCCTTTGGCTTGCGGAGATCGGCGCCCGAACCTACTGGGTGGTTAGGAGGTACTTTGCGGCCTTCGCTTCAATTCAAGAAGCTTCACGGGGCAACTGGCGTGCAAGGCCAGCTTGCAACGTCTTGCACTCTAAATCCCTCGTTGGTGCTGCACGGAAAAGAGGCCATTAAAACGCCAGCAAGTTGCCGATTGACGTCGATTAAACATTCAACGTAACGTACGCGTTGGGCTTTCTCGAAGATCTGCCAGGTCGTTCGATGTAACCCTCGAGGACCCTTCGTACATTTGGAAGACGATGGCCGAGGGCGCTTGAGCTTGCACCAAGATGTGGTCTTGCGCGTGGAGACCCGATATCCATTTATGGCAATCTCTCGAAGCGTCAATGGAGTGCTTTGCTCATCCTCAGACGCAATCCGGGATGCCCATGATTATCGCTTATCAGAAGCGTGAGGAAAGATCCTCGGCGAAGGAAACGGAAGCTCACATCCGAGGAGCGGGCTGCTCGGCTGGTCGGCTGTGAGCGCTGTGGGGGGATCTCCAGATCCGCCAGCGCGGGAGGAGAGTTGAGCAGGGATCCGTCCACGCGTTTCACGTTTCACTTGGGCGAGCGACGTCGTGTCAAGGTCTGCTAGCTTAGCCAACATGGGCTCGAGAGCGTTTAATCAGCAAGTGGCGGTTCCGTTGTGGGTGCTTGTTTGAAGAAAACTCGCCGGTTGGTTGCGGCATCGATCTTGACCTACCGGTAGGCTTCTGGAGGTGGCTTGGCTGCCGAGAAGAGCGTATCCGACACCCGACATAACCTCCAAGCTAATGGATGAAGGCCAAGACTTGGCAGGCGACGAAGACTGAGTCTTGAGGTAAACTCATCATGATGACGCTGCCACCCGAATCCACATACCATGGGCTTCCCCTCGACCTTTGATTGCTACCTTGAACAGAGTGCACCATTTCCCTTTAGACCAGCCTCACAGACATCATCGACAGCAGGATACTGGCCACGCCGATCCGCGCGATGCGAGTGGCCCAACAAACTTCCCTCACATCCCTCCCATCTCTGGTGGCCTATCGGGCAGGGAACTCTCCCTGGTCCATGCATTGACATCAACAACTACGAAGACAGCAGTCAATGCGATTGCAGACGGGAGGCCTGGGCCGAATGGAAGAAAAGAAAGGCGTAGAGTCGAGTCTTCCTCCCCGGGCCTCTCTCGCCCCCTCCTTTGTCTCCCAGTGCCCGACAAGGACAGGCTGGGATGGGCTGGATCGGCTACGAGGGTGAACCATGGGCAATATGTGAGACGAATTACGCTTTTGGAAAGGCCATGAGCTGAGGCTCCGTCTCTGTCCGTGCAAAGGTTGTTTGCCCCTCCCTCCCAATGTCGAGTGGATGCTTCTTGCGCCGACAGTTCAAACCCCACACGAGAATAAGATTCAGAGGCTATGCAGTGGTTGCTGCAGGTGTCCGGACATGTCCGTGTGAGTCTATAAGCCTCAGAGTTCCTCCTCCTTCCCGTTCATGGAATCTCTTCTGTATTTGCTGGACAAACACAAGAAAACGCATACCGTACGGCTACATCCTCCTCACATCGATTTGACAAAAGGAAAACAACACACATACACCCGCATATCCTCTGGCCGTCGACAAGATGAAGTTCACCGAGCTCACAGTCCTCACCCTGGCCATGGGCGTCTTCGCCGAGCCCCCTACCAAGGTCGTCGCTGAGCGTGACCTGGCCACCATCCAAAACGTCATCACGCAAGTCGGCAACTCCCTCAAGGAACTCAACACGGCCGTCGAAGGGTTCAACGGCGACCTCACCTCTCTCGCCACCGCTGCGGGAGGCTTCACCAACGTTCTTTCCCAGGGCACGCAGCAGGTCCAGGCCTCGAGTGAGATCACGCTCAACGAGGCACTCCAGCTCCAGCAGTTCGTCTCGGGCCTCCAAAGCGACGGCAACGCCCTCACCAAGAACCTCGAGAAGAAGAAGCCCGAATTCGAGAAGGCCAACCTCTGCGGCGTCATCTCCTCACAAATCGGCACTGTCGGTGATAACGCCAAGAAGCTTATCGATGCGGTCGTCTCCAAGGTGCCCCAGAGTGTTCAGTCCGTCGCCAGCCAGCTTGCTGGTGGCTTCTCCTCGACATTGTCCTCAACCCAGCAGACCTTTGGTGAAGGCAACTGCACCAACGCCAACATGGCCGGCAACAGCACGGCACCCAAGCCTTCCAAGCCCGCCACTGCTGGTTCTGGTGCCGTCTACGCCAGTCTCGGCTCCATTGCCGCCGCCGCTTTCGCTGTCATGCTGTTGTAAAGGGTCTGCAGATGAGTTCGGGGCCGAGGAGTTTTGGGGTTCGAACAGAGAGATGCGAGCTTTGAGATGAGTGGGTGCGACGCGTTGTCGGGGAATCTCGAACCCTTTTTTTCATTCTATCCATGATGGTCTAATCATCCTCCCTTCTTTGTCAGATGTGAGCGGATGAGAATTCGCTGTATCATACGGGTTTATGTAGACAATGCGAAAGATGCTTCATTCACCACTGAGGAGGTATTTAAGTGATTGCAGGCCGCCGGAGCAACAACTGTTGCCTTTCGCAGGCCACGTTTCTAGCTCCAGTCTGTTTTAATACCGCTCTTCACCTTGGCTCTGATGGGCAAGAGGCCCTGGACCGAAGTCCCGACTCGTCTCTTGACGCGGTACGAAAGACGGACGTCGAAGAGGGCAAGTCGTGCAAGGCGATGCCGTGGCGGGCTGCAGCACCGGCAATGCCCTGGCTCGGCGCGTCCTGTTGTACGGACGTGGTCTCGCCAGCACTGTCCTCTCTGACGAGCCACCTCTTCTTCATCCAAGGTAAGAAATTGTAACATCCACCGCACGCGAAGACACCGCACCAGAGCATAAACTCAGTGGCATATATGACGATGCCCAGGACGTCGGTCTTGGGCTGGAAGAATATGGATGCGAGGGAGAATACGTCACCGGCGGCATCGATGCCGACGAAGATGAAGGAGATGCCGCGCACGGTGCGGTGAAGGTAGATGTCCCAGTAATGCCGCAGCACACCAGCGGCCAGCAGTGCGGCCGAGAGCACAGCTATGAGGATCATGGGCCACTCGACGCCACGGTCCTTGACGATGCGCAGGCCGACGACGAGGGCAATCTGTATGCCGGCCATGACGGCTGCAATCGGAGCCACGACGGCGAGGGAGCGGAGGACGGACCAGGCCTGGCAGGGGGGGCAGGAGGGGGTGTTAATCGTTCTGCATAGGACAGAAGGCGCTTGGAAGCTGGCATGACACACCCGTTGATAGTAATAGCATTGAATCCAGGTGGCGAGACTGAGCAACGTCAGGATCTGGGGCTGGATCCGCAGGGCAACGTTGAAATCCTCAACAATGTTGTAGACACCGAGCGGCACGCCAGCCCAGGCCCAGAGCATCATCATCAAAGGCTGCAGTCCGGTGGCGTTATGGCGGCGGTAGTTGATGATGATTTGAGGAATGAGCTACCGACACGGGTCAGTGATCTGAGCAGCCGGTCCTGCGTGAACCGACGACCCAACTTGAATTGACCAGCAGACCTGCGACGCGTGAGTTTGGCTTCAAGCGGTGCGAATGGCTGGCTGGCTGGGTTCACGTACTGCACCGAGAGTGCCCAAGGCGTTTGCGGCGGCCGGCACGTCCATACCGGAGCGATCAACGCGTTGATGCGGCGGCACTGGTCATGCAGTCGCATACATACGCGTCTTGTGCGTCGAGAAAGCCTTGTGGTGAGACCTGATTGATAAAGGCAAATAAAGGTGGAAGTCATATGGGAAAAAGTCAAAAAACAAGTTCTCCCCTTCCAGAATCGAACTAGAGACCTTTCGATGACAATGTAACCATTACAGTCGAACGTGATGAACCAACTACACCAAGGGGAGGATCAGGGCTAAGCCCCGCTTGGTATGCCATTCACCCCCAAACCAGCACTTAACAATGGTGCAGCTCACAGCTATCACCATTCACCTCCGACTACACACGTCTTAACTTAATCCGTGGTTACTACACACGTCTTAATCCGTGGTTATCTGCTCTCACACTGGCAGTCCTTCAGAGTCAGAGAGCTGATCGATCACTATTCTTTCTCCCTCTCAATGTTTAGGCCTTTTAAATAGCATTCTGCCAAGATCCAAGATGTGCCTTGCGCTTTCTCGGGACTGACAAATGAGTGAAATTAATGCAAGCTCAAGACGCAACGCAGGGAAAGATTGAAACCATGCGAGGCTGTCATTCTAGTACGTCGTTCCATCATACATATACACATCGCCAAATTTCCTACACGCCAACGGATGGCACCGCCGTGCTACTCGTCCCACTGGACCTTCATCGTTGTCGGCACGGGCCAGAACGAGCTCTGGTCGGCAGTCATGAATGCCCTGAGACCGAGCCAAGGCTCGCGACTCTTGTCGACACCATTCTGCGAGCCGACAGGGAGACCAACCTGGCCCTTCCAGGCGCCAGCAGGCATGTTCTTGAGGTTCCCGCGCTCTCCCTCGGCTCTTCTCAGGTTCTTCAGACCGACAATCTGCTTGAACAGACTCGCCTGCGCGACGCGGCTGATCTCCTTGCCAGCGCACCAGTGCGGCCCAAGGCCGAAGTGCACGTACGACTCGAGGGGCCGGTCGAGGCGCACCTCGCCGGGAGATTCAAAGACGGTCGGGTCCCGGCCTGCGGTCATAAGGTTGCAGATCACGCGCTGGCCCTTGGGGACCTTCACCTCGTACTTGGTGCCCTCAATGTCGTCGTTGACGACGGGCTTGCGCGAAGTAGGGTCGCTGGGGTCAAGCAGGCAGGGAGCATAGTCGGTGATGACCTGATCAGTAGCGGCCTCGCGGTACACCGCGACGGCGCCGCGGAGTCTGCATCCTTCGAGCATGCTGTCGCCACTGTTAGTAAAATGCACGCATGAGCCGTCCAAGGGGAGGGCGGGGCAAGAACTTACTACTTCATCAACTTCTCATCCGCCTCGGGCGTGTTCTGGTGAGCCAGGTGGTACAGGTCGCCCAGATACTGCTCGCCCTCGCCCAGGTAGTAGTCGATGCACATGGCCATGACCTGCGACTGGTTCGTGACGTTGGCGGTGACGACGGGCATGATGGTGCCCCAGGTGATCTCGTCGAGGTCATTACCATCGGCGATGAGCCGCTCAATGAGGTGGTTGCCGAACGTGGGAAGCGACGCCTCCCCCTCCCTGATCTTGGCGACAATGTCTGTGATGATACCGGCCTTCGCGATGGTTTGCACGACGAGGGTAAAGATCTTTCCAAGACCCTGTGCGAGCTCGCGCGCAATCGTGCGCAGCTTGAAGCTGTTGGCGATGTCTCCATCAAGGAACACCAACTGGAAGAGGGTGGCCACGACCATGTACAGCTCTTGGTCGGTGTAGACGCCCCACGGCGAGTCCTCGTTCTTGATGGGCAAGCAGAAAAGGGCGGCATTGAACCGCGTGTTGGTCATGTTAATGACGTCGCGGACGATGTCGACCTCCTTGATGCCCTTGCGGATCGCAAAGCTGTGCTTCTCCAATAGCCTGGGAGTCATGTGGGTGTACCACTTCCAAACCTCCTCTTCCCAAGGACCGGAGATCAATGCCTTCCTGACCAGTGTGCGGTTCTGCAAGTTGGCCCTGCCGTCTCCGGACAGGCAAAAGTTCTTGGAATAGTCCTTGCCGGGCTGGCCGACTAGATGACGGATGGCCTCGCCCCAGATGACCTTGAAGTCTGCTTGGTTGTGGAGGATATCGTTGATAGCCTTGTGGGAAAAGATGGGAATTACGCCGGCCTTGGTCTTTGGTTCATCCCACGAGTACAGGTAGGCTCTGTCGATGCCCTCGAGGATCTTCCTGTTTTCGGACGGCACGGTCAGCGGGTAATGGGCGTAGATGCTGTTCGCTTGGAACGAGTTGGGAAAAGCGCGATAGACCAGCTTGTAAAAGACGTGGCTCTGGTCGACGTTGGGGTCGTGGCTGGCCTGGTTGAACCTAGTCCTGTGTCAGTGTTTTCTTGGGCCAAGGGCGCCTGCAAGGTCTCAAACTCACCCCCAGTTAGTGAGGTTCTTTGGAGTGTAATCAATCGTGTAGAAACGGTCGCCACGGACCAGGGCAACGGCGTCTGAGAGGATAGCCCGGGTCATGGTGAAGTTGCCGCACAAGCCACTGCCCGGGGCCATCGGGGGCTTGGCCTTCTCAGAGATCAGTCCCGGGTACAGCTCGACCTGGTCGGGGGTGCCGTAAAGGTATCTGAGCTTCTTGACGACCTCGGGGTCCGGGTTGATGTCCTCGAATGTTGAGTGTGGAGTGAGACCAAACTTTCCCCGAAGCTCATTAAGTGTGCAAACGTTCCACTTCCGGGCGTTCATGATGCCCAGAAGTTCGATGGGCTTCATGATCTCCGGGATTCTGTTGGCGCCGTAGGAGCCAGCCACGTCCTCAACGCTCTCCTTGAAGATGGTGGCCAGGTCTTCTTCGCGAAAGCAGCCATCCTTGCCCCGCTTGAGATCGGCAAACCCACGCTTGACTGGGTCGTTGGGGATGCGCTGCTCCCAATCCCGAATGGCGTGACCAAACTCCTTCAGAGTAAAGTCTTGGATCTTCTTGTCGGGATCGTTTGGATCTTTCATTTCTTTGGCGAACACATCCTGCGTCCACTTGTCGTCTTTGGGGGAGATGGCACAGTGCCATCTGTAGATGAGGTTGAACTCCACCGACACTTGATTTCCGGTGCCCTCGGGAGTCTCGGCTCTGATGAGGCTCTTGCCCTCGTTGGTTCGGGGGTCCAAAGCCCAGCTGGAGGTCGTTCGGTTCAAGTTCAAGATGGTGCGGACATAGTCGCGGAGGACGATGCTGACGTATAGACAACAGGTGATGAGACGGGCCGTTTGGAAGAGGTCGTTGTCGTACTTGATCCAGGCCTTCCGAGAATCAAAGGCTTGCTTCTCGGCCAAATAATTCTTATACTCATCCGAGTTCCTGTCGGCGTCATTCTCTGGCTTCTTCGGCTCTTCTGGGATGGCATCAGATGGATCTGGGATAGGGCCCGTCGGTCTTGTGAAGCGGTTGTTTTCATTGATGCTGTGCACAATTAGCCCGTGCCTCGCTCGCGGACCAAGCGCAAAAGCAAACGGTATAATGCCTTACCTGGCTAACTGTGTAGCGACATAGTTGTGGAAACGGTTGAACATGATCAGAAGCACACCAACACCGGGAGGAAAGCCGAGGACTCTCTTGGAGGAGAAGGAGTCAGGCTTAAGTCTCCCCTCTAGTTTTGTTCTGACATCATCTTGTTCCTTCTGGTTGCGGCCATAGAGGGGGGCGAGGTCCAAATACGATGAAGTCTGGTTGATATTGCTTGACTGCCCATCCTGATCAGGTTCGGTGAGCAATCGTCAAATTAAAAAAATCTACATGGAAGAACAGGAAGGCTCCTTACAGTCTGGAAGATGTCGTGGGTAATTATGGTAGCGAAGTAAAAGAGGACACTTGAGATCTTGTTGGGGTGGGGCTTGAACTCATCGCCTCTGGCGAAGAGCATATCGAAGACAAGGCTGGGCTCCGGCTGGTTGGGAGTCTGATAGGCGATGGGCGGCGCTGACCGGGCATACGCCGTACCTGCGGCGCCCATCTGCGGGCTGTGAATGTTGTTGTTGGAGCCATCGGCCGTCCGGTACTTGTACTCGTCGGCCAGCGTCGTCATAGGCGGGTGATCGATGCCGCTCCACAGCTGGTTGACCAGGCCATACTCGAGTTTCTTACCCTCGGTTGTGCCGGAGGGCAACTTGGCAAAAAGCTCGATGAGACGCTCCAAGAGCAGGTCGTTGTCGTTGATCTGTCCTTTGACGGCGGAGCCGAGGAAGTCGGCTAGCGTGTCGAAATCGTCGAAGCCGAGGTTCTTGACGTCCTGGAGAAGATTCGTCGGCTCAGGCACCTGGGGAGCACCGCCAGGAGTTGGACCAGGATGGACAGGGACCGGGGAGATGGACTTCTGGATAACATCACGGACCGCGGCCAGCTTCTCGGACAAGGCCGGCTGGTGCTTGGGGAACTGGTCCGGGGCTTCAGACATTCTGGTTTATATTCCAGTTGACTTCAAGCTATAAGAGAGAATGAAGGTCGTAGAGAAGAAAGGAGCAGAGCAGAGACTCGCAGATGATGGATGGGTAGACTGTCTCCTTCATATATGCGAGTCCAGCCTCGACCCGACAGGCCCAGCTGCCGGCAACATCATCCGAGGCAGTTGGAACTTGGGGATACTGGTCCCTACGCCATCAGCGATGACGAGGCGTAGATGACATAGTCCATCCAGCTGGTGTTGAAGCTCACCATCTGTGGGATAGTTCCATTCATTTCCCACCCCCCCCCCTACTGGCGCTGAGGTCAGCTTTCTACTGAAACCCCACTGCAGTAGCATGGGTAGTATGGGCAATGGCGCTAGCCGGTGAACCAAGCGTGTGCGTCCCTGCCTGCCAGGGGCGTTCTAGGCTTCCCGCTACTACGTAGTAGCCTACTTCTAGCCTTGTCGTTGTCGTCCTGTAGGGCTTCGTTGCCGAGGTATCCTGATCGCGGGGCGCGGGCTTCCCCAAACGGAGAAGTTGAGTGACCGAGACGAGGCAATGCGGTCGGTGACAAAACGGAGGACACGATTGGATGAGATGCGAAGCGAGGGACCAGCTGTGGTGTGTGGGCGAACCAATAATGGACGTCATAGCAGACCGATTCCCGGTGTCGTGGGGGCCTCGAGGGCGAAGCTGAATGTACCCTGCATGCCTGCCTGCCTGCCTGCTTGCCTGCCTGTCCGGATAAAGAAGAAAGGTCACAGACACAGCCGAGTGGATGAGAGAGAGGTGGTCTTGGTTGTGTGCCTAGGTACGGATCAGTCCGGCTCTGGCATGTCTTTCTTGTCTTACTCCCCTTCGTCACGGAGGGGAAAAGCATGACCGGCAGGAACGACGCGAGACAGCTAAGCTGATTGGGAAGAATAAGAACGGCCGAACGCTAGCAGCTTCCAACGAGGCAACATGCAGCGAGATGAGTCGCGAGCCAATCGTTGAAGACATGTTCCTTTCCGTACGTCCGCTCGCCCTTGGATCCGGTGCTAGGCATCCACGGCGGGGCGATGAGCCTGTCTTGGCCCGGGATTTCGGCGAATGTTTAGCAATCCAGAGAGGGAGGCGAAGACGCATCGGCGCGAGGTAAGCCGGATTTTGCTGGAGCAAGCCCGGGTCAAACATGTGACTAGCCAGTCAGTCGCCTTCGCCCGGAAGACGGCCAATCTCATACATCCATACATACACGTACATACATACACGTACATACATACACGTACATACATACACGTACATACATACACGTACATACATACATAGGTAGCCCATCTATCTGTTCGTGCCTTCCTTTCTCAGACAAGGTGCATGCTCCGGCCGGAGGGGCCTCCCGTACGTGCCCTTGTCGCGAACATGATTACTAGGTGGAATTTCCCACATGGACACATCGGTAGCGGGGTCGTCACGTCGTTTACAAGGGAAGGGTATTATCGCTCGGAACTGCTGGGCTGACCTGGAATGATGGGTGTGTGTCAAAAGGGCTGAGTTGCTATTATCCGCCGTGCACCAAGAATTGATGACGGTTCGGTGGGCTCTCATGCACACGATGATGAAGCAACGTAGTAATACTACGCCTCTCCGGTGTATGTAGTGTGGTGTGTTGCAGCGCTGCAGCTCTGCGCCAACGTGCATCGACGGCCGCTAGGCAACCGATGGAGCTGCAGACGGCCATGTCCGTGACGGTGCGATCAATGCCAGCGGCTTGGCTATGAAGGCCAGCACATTACTTCGTCCAACTTCCACGTAGTTTGGATTCGCGAACCAAGCCACAAAGCCGGCTGACCATCGTCGAGCAATTGGTTCTGCTTCAAGACGAGTTAATTGGTGCCGTTCCCTTGGATTGCGGAGCGGGGTTGAGACACGGGGAGCGAGGAATCCTAGGGGTACCTTGCTCCCTCCCTCGAAAATCATCCATTTCAGCCTATCAAGGCGTGGGCTCAGCATCGTGCTGCATCGGGGGCGCCGAAGTTTGGACCAATCAGCGAGTGTCACTCCGTCGTACACTATTACGGGCTTCGGATGTTTCGCTCGAGGTGATGTTGTCTCCTGTCTGCCTTGCGTGGCATTATTAGCGCATCGGAGTGGTCGAATGGCATTGATCTCTTCGTCCCCGTCTGCTTGTGATGGATATATTTGAGTGCCACATCATCTGTCAAACATCCGTGGCCGTCTTTCTGAGGCTCGGTCAGGTAGGCAGCGCGCGCGCGCGCGCGCGAGAGAGAGAGAGAGAGAGTATGAAGCCGTCCCTGGTTGGTTTCAGTTCGAAGGCAGGCATTCCCGCCGCATTGCTGCGATGGGGTCACCGGAGCGATATGTACGTTGTAAACAGGTAACTACCTTGGTTTTGTCAGGGTTCTGCGTCCATGGAGAAGAGAATGATTGGTATCTCGCAAGCTAGGGAGCGAATATCTCGGTTCCAAGACATGTCAGTAACCGTGGGCCCTACCTAGTGTGGGCTCCGTCGGCTCGTGGAAACCATAGGGAAGGGTCGTAGGGCTGAGGAGGCATCCCCACAGACGCTGCGCTGCACTGCACTGCAGATACCGGCAGGCAGCTAGCTGGTTGCCCAAAGAGGAGGTTTGGTCTGCCTTGATACAGCTACGATGTATCCGTAGTCAGACAGGTATAATATACCCAGCTACAGCCTGCGTGGTACTTCGTACCTACCTAGGTATACCGTAGATATATATCTATATATGTATACTGAGGAGCGCGGGTGATGGATGGGCTGATTTGACCAATCTCATCTACTAACTACTATGCACGCACGCTTTGGAGCACGTACAGTATTTACTTGTAGGGCGCAGCGCCCGGATAGCGGCGGTTCTGGCGGCGGATGGCACCATGGTTCCACCATGTTTAGACGATCTTCAGTTTTGACCTCATCAAGGACAGTGCTTCATCCTGAAGTGTCAGTCAGTGGAAGGGTGCCGTCTGCCTGTTTTGCTGTGTTTCCATGACCGTGCAGTTATGGTTAATATTGTGTAATTACCTATGCGGCCTCGAACGGGAGGGAGGGACCGCCTTGGATAAGCAAGCACACAAGGTACCGTAAGAGAGACGTGGCCTATGGTGAGTGACGCAGCGCCGTACCAGAGGGGGGGCGAGAGAGATATAGCAGTCCCCCCTCTCTGCAGAGTATCCAATCCGTATCCGTACTTCGTATTGAACCCGAGTTTAGGTGCAGGTCCGTGTACTGGGCGGCGCTGCCAAGGCGCTTGACAGGGGGGAAAGCATTGAAAGAGATAAACACACGGACGAGGTGAGACGCGTTAGTACAAGGGGTTTTTTATTCTAATTTAATTTTTTTCGGAGGCTTTTTAGGGGTTTTAGGTTTTTGGTTAGCAAGAACACAAGCTTAATAGGTACCACCATCAAAAGTAACTGATCCTGTCATGACGTAGCCGTCAGTTGGATTCCCACAGCTTTCAACAGCAGTGCCATGCTTCTTGAATACTTTTACATGTATTTTACTGCCGCAAAACTCACTGACGATCGAGGCACCCGTCTCCTAACATAGTGGCATTTTGGAGCGGCAGGGATAGTGACAGACCCGCTGCTTAGACCAGGGGTCCTTTCTAGGTACGTATGTGGGTTTAGAAAGGTACCTATCTACCTACCTTAAATGGATGGATGGATTAAGGCGCCTTTAAAATGAGCAGGGAATGCGCCATCGAACGGCTCGTTGTAATAAAGTGTAAGTTGCATAAGGGGGGGATAAGAAAGGGGTAGGTAGACGTACCACCCTGTTAAGGAAACTCTAATGCGACTCAGACACCTACCTTACTATAATTAATTACTATTACTTATAGTTAGTTTTTTTTAGATCAGATATTATTAATTAATTACTTAAAGAAAATTTGCCTATCCTTACGTTTAATTATACCCCTCCTGTGCGGCCTTTTTTCTAGCTCCTATACT
>MU846080.1:0-23855 GCA_030867225.1 Colletotrichum caudatum
CCCCCCCACACGTCCCTCTCTTCTCCCCTTGGCTCTCGGACCGTTTAATCATTCCCTTCTTCCCTTGTCATTATCGGCACTACCGATTCGATTACGATATCCGCGCTCTTGCCCCTCTTTTTCTTCTTCTTTTTCTTGTTTTCGGTTCTAGAAGGTGTGGGGACAGTGGGGGAAGGGTGTGGGGAGAGGGAACGAGGGAGAGACTGTGTTGAGGAAAATTCTTCACCGACTCCGGGCCCCTGGTCCTGGAGCCCGTCTACGGTGACACGACCCATGTTATCAGTTGCCGAACCCCTGTATGCATCCTATTTTCCGGGGGAGGGTTTTTCCCTGCTTCTTTCTTTCCACCAAAAATCGTAATGGGTACTCACTCGTCTTGATGCTCCGTAGAGGGGGGTTAGAGGTGGCCAGGGCGCTGCCCGACCCGTCTGGGCTACCCTCTTTGTGGTCTCACCGCCTGCTTGGGTTCGCGCACTTGGATAGAGAGGACACGAAGAGTACCCTTCTAACCCTGACCAAGAAAGGTTTTTGCCGTGGAAATCCCAAGACTGGTTGAGATGGGGAAACCACTGGTGCCGGAAACATAAGCGCTATCGCCCATGAGGGGTCTCTGGGAATGGGGTCAACATGAGAGGATCGGCGCCACATGGGCAGGGGCGCCTTGGTTGGCAGTGAGGCAATTGACCGCTGCTTCAATCTCCTTCACTGGGGATTGACTCGTTCAGGACGTTTTAATGGGGACACCGAGCGTATCATGGATATGGCTCTTCGTAGGTATTATTCATTTAGTTTGTATGTATGATACGTTCACACCCTATGTACTCTCATTTCTATATATGTTCATCAGAACGTGAATCGTTCCCAGGTCAGAAAATCAGCATATCATAAACGTCCCAGAGGCATCCACATCGTAAAGAGATGGTGGCCCACCCCACTGTCTGTCGCGTGCATACCCAGAAAGAGGGTGTGCCATACCACAGACAACATGTACGGTGCAAGTCTGTTAGACTTGAGCTCCTCCATTAGACCTCTGGCTATGATGCTTTTCAAGAGCAAAACGAACGAGGGAAAGGGCCCCTCTGGAAGTAGCGTATAAGAAAAAACCAAGTTGCCAAAGCAACGCCGAATAAACGAAAGCCAAGATAAACGCCAGAATCCAATTCTGTGAACCGCAATCATAAGTCGTTATTAGATGCGAACAGTGGTATCGTAAGATCAGAAGCCGTACAGCATGTGTCAACCATGCTGTGGCGTATGTTGGGTATAAGGCCGAGTGTAGACGGTAATGAGGTAAAGAGATCGAGTCGGGTCCGGCCAGATCTGATGATAATGATGATTATGGGCGTTGATGAGGGCTGACGAGCCCCGTCAGATCAAGCCACCCTCATTGAATCCGACGCTGTTCCGCCATCCATAATGCCGCTCCTGTTCCTCACGTTCGTCGTGAGGCTTCGAGGGAACACCTCTAGCGTTCAAAGTACCTTTGGGTATTTGAGAGAGACTTGGGTCGTGTTCGCTGCTGCGCCGGCTGCTCCCGCCGCTGGTGTTGGTCTGGACGAGAAGTAAGCTGCTGGTGCTCGAGAGACGCCTGGTGAACTCGGTGAAGCTAAGTCGTTTGGCGCTGGAGCCGGACGCCCGCTTTTCTCCGTTGGCTCGGAAGTTGGCATCTTCGGATGTCTTACCGGATGAAGAGATCGGCACATCAAGCCTTTCCTGGCCCATGGACTGAGTCTGACTGGCTGTCCTTTGCGTCACGCTCGACCGCATCTTGGAATGAGCCGTATGTGGTCGGGCAGGCGCCTGCAAGGGGACACTGAAGTTGGCGGGCGAGCTCCTCATCACGGCTGACCGGGGTGACTTTATGTCGTCTTCACGGGTGGCGAGGAATTCGAGAGCGCGCTGAGCGTTTGGCGGGATCAAGGTCTGACGGTTGCCGTTGATATCTGCTTCATGCGCGTACTCTTCCTGGTCTTCATCGTCATCATCGTCGTCTTCATCATCTTCCTCTGTCTCGTCCTCGGATGAGTCCTCATCCTCGTCGAATGCGCTTAGCATCGCCATCTTCTCGGCGTGCGCCTCCTTTGCCTGCTGACGCATCTTTTGGTCTGCTTCGTGCATCAAGGCATCAAAGCGGGCCAAGGAGGTGAGCTTCTCTTCACCCGGTGTCTCACGTTCAGAGCCAGGGATACAGCGCAGCTGGAAGGCTCTGTCAAGGATCGTCTCTCGTTGGGGTGGTGGGGAACTGGAATCGGCCCCAGGAAAAGGTTGTACGCCGCCAGAGCTAACGCTACCACGCCCGCGGATCGGCGAGCTGACTGTGGACGATCTCCCCTGTGCGACGGTCCAGCCTTCAATCAATTCGCTTCTTTGATAATCGCTCATCGTAGCCACAGGCGAGGGAATGTCGGACGGGAGCACCGTGGTGTATTTGTTGGGGTCCGGCATGGCGAAGCCCATGTGAGCTGGATGGTTGCCGCTGGTTGGCGAAGAGACGTCACTCCGCCTTGACCGCAAACTTGGGGAATCGGAGCTGTAGGTAGTAGGGCGATCTCGGCTAGAGTACGTCTGCACCGAATTCTTGTGCTGCAGGGTGGTGCGAGGGTTGGGGTTTCCGCTGGGAGGTCGTGGGAAATAATCGACATCCCGCGACCGCTGCTGTGTAAAGGGATTGGTGAAAGACGGGGAGGCCGGGCTCTCTGGGCTCATGGGGAGTTTCCTCGAAAGAATGAAACGGGCCCAGTCGTGCAGACTGATGTGGTGGTCATCGGGAGGTGTGCGGAACCACAAGGTGGTGGCGGTAGACTCTTTGCTGGAGATCAGGCCAGCAGCCCTACTGGAACGTCGCTTCTTTTCCTTGTCGTTGATTGTGATGACGAGAGTCGGCAGGACGGGACCTTGTTTTCGATGGGCGAGCATTTGAACTTGGCAGTCCACGACAGAGCTGACGGAGTACTGGTACGAGACTTCCCAATCGTCCTGCAAGTTCAGGAGACTTAGGTTGGGGCC
Source organism: Colletotrichum caudatum (assembly GCA_030867225.1). Classification (NCBI taxonomy): domain Eukaryota; kingdom Fungi; phylum Ascomycota; class Sordariomycetes; order Glomerellales; family Glomerellaceae; genus Colletotrichum; species Colletotrichum caudatum. The sequence goes on from MU846080.1 coordinate 3,007, forward strand.
CGAGAACTCGGTCATGTTGAGCCTTACCTTGGGCTTGAAAATGGATATGTAATAGTCGTCGTTGGTGGGGACCCTGGGCTGGATCTTTGGAGGGACGCCATTGCGGTTTATGCCTGTGGTTTGAGGGCCCGTCGGGTTGGTGAGGGCTTCTCTCTGGACGCTGCGGGGCCCGACAACTACATATCGTGGCTAACAAGACGGGTTATCAGAGGCGGGCATTCGAAGAAAGGAGGGGGTAAAGGGCGAATGGGCGAAAAGATGCAAATGCGTACCTTCCAGATGGCGCGGCCCAGGATCTGACCGCGGTCAGGAGGGATCAGAAGAAGTCCCTCGCAGGTTTCCATGGCTGGCAGTTTGCCTTGTTGGATGGTGGTGTAACGACAGAACAGAGGCGCAATAGGCACCGTTGTTGCCTTTCAAGTGAAAGGAATGGAATGTCGAAAGTGTCTAAGCGGTGGATTAATGAGGCATCCTGGAGCAAAGGCGTCTCGGTGATGGTGGACAGGACGCAATAACGAGGGATGGCGAATGGGCATGCGGGAGTAGAAGACGGCTGTCGGCGGTGGTGATGGTCGAAATCGGGGTTGGGTGGGTAGGTAGGTAGGTAGGTGTATGCCGGTTCTGCACAGAGGGACCAGTTGTGGCTCCCAGCTCTCTTCTCTGTCTAACCCGGGCCCTTGGGTTTGCGCGTCAGGAACAGGGAGTTAGTTGTGTTAAAACCGAGTATGGGCGAGGTGGAGAAAAGAAAGGAGAGAAAGGGCGACCCTGCTAGTAGAGGTGAAGGAAGAGAGAGAGAGAATTCGAAGGAGGTGGTGGGAGAGAGGCCGTCAATAACAGAGGGGAGGGGGGTGGATAATCCAAGTGGGGGGGGGGGGTGGAAGTTTTCCTAGATGTTCTGAGCGTGAAGTGCAGGAATGCGAATGCAAGATGTTGAAAAGAAAACGGGGACGGAGAAACGTGAAGGAAGGCGGATTTGGGGTTTGGGGTGTGTGGGTTTTCTTTTTTCTTTTTTCTTTCTCTTCCTCCTTTCGTTTCCCTTGTTTCTTTTGCTTTTCTTCCCCGCCCAGACGGGTACAGAACTCTTCTTGTTTTAAGATTATTGTCATTAATGGCGAAGGGAGTGGATGTGGTCGGGGGGGAAGCGGGCGTTCTTGGATTACAATCGTTGAAGACAGAGGACCATCCCACACATAGCCCGCAATGATATGGAGCCAAAGAAAGAGAGACTAAACCAAGGTCGGGAAGGGGGTTTGAGAAAGATGGGATAGATACATCATACGGTACGGTACCCTTCTCCCCCTAAGTAGCTAGTGAGAGTACAGAAAGGTGGTGTACGGGGTAGATGGAAAGGGAGCGGTCTATTCTATGCGGTAGGCGAAATTAAAGCAGAGTCGCGCACCTCCATGGGCCAACACCGCTCTCTCTCTCTCTCTCTCTCTCTCTGTACATAGTAAGACCCCACCCTATAACTCGGGCCACCCCCAAAGTCAGGCCACCATTAGATAAGGAAGTAATCAGAGATAAGTGTCTTTAAGTTAAATATTTCTTAATAATTATATATAAGCTAGAAAAGAATAAAAACTTCTAAATAGCTTTAGATAAGGCTTTTATATAAGAAAAAAATTTACTATAATTATTTATTAAGTATTAATAGCTAGGTATATATAAGCCCTTATCTATAGAAGTAGATAAGAGAAAATAAGTAAATATAGATATATAATTAAGATAAAATTTTATTATTATACTTTAACTATAAAAGAAACTAGGCTTAGAATCTGATCTCTTTTGGACTTATATACGATTTTTAAAAAATCTTTAAACTTGTGGATTTAGTGTAAATTTAGTCTGAATTTGGTGTGAATTTGGCTGGCCCGACTTTGGGGGTGGCCCGAGTTATAGGGTGGGGTCTTAGGCATGATATGAAGGGTACCTACCTGAGAATCCGTATCCGTACAGGTAGAAGCTCTCCTAAAGGGTAGGCAAATAGTGTGGGGTCTGGGCCCATATAAACCGTGCCTCTCACTGGCCAGATTTATGGGGAGTATGCACAATAATCTCAAATTACCCATCGCTGACATAATGGAGGAAGGGTGGCCAGATCGGTACACTACAGTCAGTCAGTCAATCAGTCAGTCTGTTCGTACCTAACCTGAGCAGAAACCGCAGTACGGAGTACTCGGTAGGCCTCTTTCCTTTCCCGTTCTCACGTTGCAATATCTGGGGCCAAGGCCTCCGAGTGTGGATGCGCCGCAATGAGCTCGGGACATCAAGGACAGGGCAGAGCAGAGCAGGGCATTGCATGGCAGGGGCCGACCACATGCATGCACAGTAGTGTGTATCTGTAGGTATGTACGTAGTTCACTTCGTAGTATCAATGGTAGCAGTAGCAGTAAAATCAGTGTCAGGGGACAGGCCGGCCGCCAAAAAGCCAAGGGAAAAGAGGAAGAAGAAAACAAAAAATCGGGCATCCTTGAAAGGCAAACAGCACGGACGAACGGTACCTGCGTAAAGCAAGGATGGCAGGTGCGAGCTGCAAGTACCACTACTAGTGTACCTATCTATGTACGTAGTGGTGTATACCAGGACCCGGACCCGAGCCAAGTCCAATTGCCCCTGTCAATCCTGCTTCGAGCTCCCATTATGGTGGACATCTGTCATAATAGTATGGACTGTCATCTCACGCCATCCAATAGGAGAATGTTCTTGGGAAGGAATGGATTGAAAGGTGGATACTGCGGAAGAGCAAGACACATAAGACACGGTATGGACTACACCACCTACCCACCTAGGGAGGTAGTTTACAAATGCGGTACCTACCTTACCTAGGTAATGTACTATGGGGGTGCAGGTACCCGAGCAAGTACAGTAAGGAAGGGTACGTACTCTCTGTATCGCTCCCTCCCCCTTCTCCTTCTCTCAATCTCTTCCTGCTCTATTCTGTTCTGTTCTGGTTTGTTCTCTGTTGTGTCTATTTGAATTCGTAGACTAGGTAGGTACTGGCAGGAGGACTGAAGCTGATATTGCCGACGGTAATTCGCAGCTATAGTGTCTGTATACGGATACATTACACACAACGTTCTCGATTGCCTCCCGGGTCCATTTCCCCTGGGCGGCCTGAACGCAACTGGGCTTAGAGTGGACATGTCTACAAGATGAGAAAGCCTACTACGGTAGACGACCGTGGTCCTTCTCCTCGGCCCTATTGTTATCAGCAGGCATGCTATGCTGCCATCCGTGGAGGGGACTCGGGCCTTGGGTGCCGCAGCAAAAATAATGTCTCCTGTCGAATTCCACCACTGCTCCATATCGCCCACCCGCCCGCCCGCCCGCATCGTGAGGTTTCCACTGTGGCTTCCACCGGGAGGGGCGGAAACAGTCGAAGGCTTCCATCGCCAAAACAGAAACACACTATTAACTAACACCCGTCCAGCCACGCTAGTCCGGGCTCGCGCTCAGCCGTCCTGCTCGCCTCTTGGCACCTTGCAACCACCCTACCTACCTACCTACATTGACGTACGGAGTACAGTATGTACATACTTCCCACCCTGGTCCGGTGGCCCCTCTCTCCCCATGGCCGTTGATTAATTAATCGTCCCGTCTCTAGGGCCACTTACTCGCTGTCATCTGCCCGTTTTCAGACTACCTACGCCGGCTCTATTGCTACCCAAGGCCGCTTGCGGACATGCAACTCCCGCGCATCATGATCCTCCAAACGCCTTGGGAGTCGTCTGTCTGGCCTACCTACTACGTACATACGCAGTTGTCTTGCTCCTTTCAACTCATTGCCGGCTTGCGTTGTCAGTGAGACCGCCGTCTCGAGAAACTGCCAGCTCCGCTTCGCTCCCTCCTCCCCACGTCACCGCTCGGCCCGCTTCTCAAGTTGACCTTCAGACTGCCAAATACATGGCCACGCTCTACGGCCGGCCTTGTCGTACAGTTTCAGGCCGCCTCTGCTTGCCATGCTGACCACCAAGAATGAAGGCACCCGGATCGCACCCGGTGTCATACAAGACCGCAATTAGGATACCATTGGAACTTGCTTGACTCACTTTCCCCCCCACCACCTTGTTCGACGCCCGATAACCACCGCTACGTCGGTACCGAGTGTCTTTGCACCACTGCATGAAGACCTGGTACGCGGGGTCGGGTTTCAACTCGTCGTCGACCTCCGTAGGTATCGTATCACACAGATGCAAGACATCTACACCTCCACGCGCCTTCCTCTCGGGAAAACACCACGGGCGGCGGCACCGGGGGCTGGCTATACGGGGTGCTCGGTATAGTCGTGGTAGACCCAGCCACGGTCTCCTTCTGGCGCGCAACCAGTACGTGCTCCCTCGTTGGGCTGGTTCATGCACCACTCGTCAGGTTGTCCAGGGCACCACGCACAAGCCTCTTATAAGCCCGCGTCGCACAAATCAAGTTCTGTTTCGGGGTTCGAGTTGCTCTGCGCCAGCCCAGAAACGGGTTCCTGACGCTTGTTATCTGCATCACACTACGGATAGTCCTTCTGACATGCTGCCTCGAGCCACGGATGCCAGGGACCGAACCGTCGTCTCCTCCCAATCCCCACGCCGTCATCCACAAAAGGTTCCATTACCCCCCTCCACCATCGCCTCCGTTTGTCCTCCTCGGTCTGGTCCCGGGCGGGCAGGGCGCAGGCAGGTTCTTGCTGGCAAGCCGCAGCTGGGCGCCCGCCCTCGAGCATGCAATGCAGCACATGCAGGCAGCGCAGAACACTGCAGTGCATCGCATCGCATCGCGTTGCATCGCATTCCCCATCGACACTAGAAACACATGTGGTCTGTCTCTCTGGCTTCCGACCACGCCGTCTTGCACCGCGCCCGACTGGCTAGTCGCTGTCATGCCATCTATGTGGACTAATGAGCACTAGGCCCACGGTTGGTCGGAGTGTGGACTTGGCTAGTCCGTCCTACGTTTGCCAATTTGCCAACCCCCTCGCCATGATGCTGCACCATTGCGGAGATTTCAATGCATGCAGCGTAGCGTACGTACCCAGACTTTCCGAGGACCCATCCATCCATTGTGCCTTGCCTCGAAATGCGCGCCTCCTGAACTAGGTAGACTAGCCTGCGCTGCTTGTTCCTGGCACCACACAAACCGGCTGGCCTGTGAGGCTAAAAAGGTCGCTGGTCATGTGCAGGAACCGAACCAGGGCCGCTGACGCTTGATTGTCCAAGACGGGGTCGGCCTGTTTGCTCCAATACAGAAGTTCCGGCAATCAGCTACGGACGAGATTCTACTTTGGATGAGCCCATGCAGCCGATATCCCCATTCAGCCGTCTTGTCATTTGAGATGGATTTTAACTCTAGAGTGTCTCGTTGCGAAACAGGTGTCACGACACCCGGTTCGTCCGACTGGCTGGTTACTGTCTCCCCGTCATCTTGGCTTACATTTTCTGGGCGCTGCATCCCATGACAGCTGGGCCAACGCAGCATCCCCTAACACCGCCCGACTCTCTCATTGAGGGACGTGTCAACGGCTGGAGTCACAACGGGTATGCTCTTGCCCAATGCAATCTTTAGGGACAATTTATGCGCAGGCAAAATGTCTGGTTTGTCACCCAACGTGTGTAGCCCGCCCCTGGGCCAATGTCACCATTCTCAAGAGGCACGCAGGAACAGCAGCAGCTAGGATCAGGGATGACGCCCAACGGATTTACGGGAAGCACCCCCCAATTCGCGGCCGAACATTGGGTCTGCTTTGTTGTCGCTAGTGCAGTTCTCGGGATAATAGCTACATAGACCGTCTCCATCGGAAATAATGCCGACACCAGCAGACAGCTTCGCCGCTGTTGTCTATCTGCCCCTAGGCCTGCTCCTGATAGCCGCCCGAAGCCGTTCGCAAGCCTCCCGCTTCGAACGGCTTCCTGCACTTGCAGCAACCATCGTCCTAGCTTATCACCGCGCCACCTTACTCATGGCCGACCCAGGATGGCGTCCGCCGGTGCCTCAGATGCAGCCTCTCTGCTGGCTACAACCGCGATATACAGTGAGATGGTCGGTTGCGCAAAGCATGACATAACAGACCGATGATGTTAGGCGCAAGGCAAACTCGTTGCCCCTAATCGGCCTCCCACGTCAAAGCTACTCGCTTTCTTTGTCCTCTTCCATCTAAGCACATAGAATCGTTGCGTGCCTTGCGTAATTACCAATCGCATGGTGACGCCACCATGGCACCGATATGGCAGCTTTTGAACATCCAGCTTATGAGCGGCAGCATACCAACAAATATTGCCCTCCCCCCTCCTCCAAAGCTCGCCAAGCTTCTGACCAACATCGAGGCTCTCTTGTGGCTTACAGGTTGCGCCGATAGCCCCCCCCCCCCCCCCGGCTGCTCATTCGAATGTCTCGTTCTCCGTCCTTCCATTACTTCATCTGGCGCCGCCACCTCTCTTGCATGCTGCGGCCTAGTTAATCTGAGGAGCCGTTTGGCTGGCGGAAAACCAGCGCAGGCACACGCCCTGCTTTCATAAGAAAGAAGGCATGGCTTGTATCAGGGAGACGAATCCATTCTTATCGCCCAGATACGGAACAAAAAACCCCACCCCCCTTGGCCGCAGACAGGACCATCTATTTTCTTCAAAAGCCGGCGGTGTCTCACGAGCAAACTAACCCCGCCAACGCGATTGTGTATTTTACTTTCTTTTTTACTTTCTTTCTTTCTTTCCCCGTCTCGGCTATTGATTTACACCCCTGCCGATGAGCACACAAACCGCCGTATGAGTACTAGCCAGTTTGCGGCAACATTGGGGGCATTATCTTCAGAACGTGGGGAGACGGGGATGTTGACTCGTGCTCTGCGCCAAAGGCCCGAAGCACATGGACGACTGGGGCCATCTCGCCTCGCTTCAGAGGCCAGCTTTGGAATCATGGAGCTCTCCCCGTATGGGAATTTGCCCATGAGTCCACAACGGCTCGTCGCACCGACGATTTTGTCTGAGACAAGAACTGGGATGCTTGAGCTTAGACGAGCACCACCCCTGATTGAGGTCGTTTCCCAGCCATCCATCCGGTGTGTAATCCCCCAAGGCTCCAGCGCGACTTGGACAAGTTTTGACAGCCGAACCAAGTTCAGCTGTAATGGTACCCAATCAACTGGGCCTGTGTTGCATCAGAGCTCGTCCCCCGTTTCTAGTTTTCCGTGCAAAGTTGAAGATGATCGCGGCAGATGGGGCAACATGTGTTCAAGATCGATGGCCATATATGTCCACGCCTCCTCAGCGCGGACGAGCGCGAGATCTTTGGAGTGCACTTCTCGACAACCTGGCTTACGACACCTTTCTCCACGTCGTCAATCATTGATCGTAAGCTTATGTTGCCAGCCCTCCGATCCCCAAACCCCCCCCCCCCCCCCCCCCGGGGGGGGGGCTAGTAGTTTCGCGGGCTGGCTGACAACGCCTGAATCCACTAAGTCCTGGGTAAACATGGCTTGTACTCCGTACAAGGTTCGGGAAATCTCCGGCCCCATGCATCTCGGGCTCAGCCTGAACCGCCTGCTGAGGAGCCGAGAATGCCTGCCGCAAAGAGTGTGGTATCGAACCGGTGCCGGCCTCCGAGGTGTCAGCCGTTGGGTCTCGGGATACGCCACCGACGAGCTCGACGAGCAGGCTGAGCCCCCCCCCCCCCCCCCGGAGTTGAGTTGAGGTGCCATGCCTCTTTGTCTCCAGTCATGCACCTTACGTTTGTGGCTGAAAGCCATTGCAACGTTTGTTAGAAGCCGGCATGAGTTGAGAGGTCATAGAAGCAAGGGGAGAGAGGTGTTTTGTAGCGGTGCTTGGCTGTAAGGCCACCAACAAGATAAGGAGCGCACGAACGCCCAGAAAGGTGTCAGGATTGTACCAGTTGTTACGTTCCCCCGCCCTCGGGATGAACCCCGAAGGACATTGGTCTTCCCTAGTCGAGAAAAGCCCGTCTGAAGGCTTTCATACCTGCACAGGCCCAGGCGGACAGGAAGGCCATGGGGGCGGTGGCCGCGATGGGGCCGTTGGCGTCTGTCAAAGGTCTCGTCGGTTGCGAACAAGCCACCGCAGAAGGCTGCCTTTGATGGATAGTAGCTGGTGCTGCTATTCTGTGGCCATAATTTCTCGAGGTCATGCGTTCCAATGTTGAGGTCGACAAAACTGCGATATGTCCCTGGCTACACATTCGTGGTTTGTTGCGGTAACATTCCGAGAATACTATGATAGTGCCGGTACCTAGTGTGTCGAAGTCCACATGTTCTCACCACGTAAAGCAATCACTTTCTTTTTCTTTTCCCCTGGGCCAGAGTCTCTTGCTGTTTCCCCTTTCCTACTGAAATCTTCGCCGAGACCAACCCCCTAGCCCACGTTGCCCGAATGATTCACGCCTCCCTTAGCCATAAGTCGGCGTGAGATGGTATGGTTATGTGATGGCGGGTAATCGACACTGGGCATGTAAAAAGATACCTCTCGGCACTCTGGGTCGATGCAAAAATGACGAACAGAACGGGTTCTGTCTCTGATTGGCAGTGTTCCCTGGGCCGAAGCTCGCTTGGTTATTCATGGAGAGACAGATGCAGCCTATTCGCGGTACATCTCCAGACGAGAGGGGGGACATGTCCTATGATGGCCCTGCTTATCGTCGCTCCTCTTGTCCATGTCGACTAGGCTACCTACAAGCCGAAATCAAGGGGAAAGCCACAATAAAGCCTCATCGTTCTGTCTGCCGCATACGCCCCGAGTCCAGACATGCGCCTGGTCACCATGTTGCGCAGCGCCCTTCTACCACGCTAATGCCATATCAATATTATACCCCGTGGCCGTGCTCGATGGTTTCGCTTTGAGATACGTTGTAGGATGGGCTGTCATCCACGTATTCTCTTTTCTCTGGTTCACCACTTGCTCTCAGCTACACCCTCGTACTGGATGTAGACGATGCTCACTGGTTAGTTTCGTCGAGCAGAGGTCAAGGCTTGCTTTACCACCCGCCACAGTATCCTTAACTATAGGTGATGAACATCGTAGATAGGTGTACGGGTTGTCTTTGTGGAGTATCAATAGCAGATCAGTCAAACCCAGTATGTCTCGTACACCTTTTCAGTGACGAGAGAAGAGACTATTCGACTACTCCTGAAGGGCACCTATCCCCCGGCGAGTTTCTCTTCTGGCGTTGTTGCCATCCATTTCGTCATGGTGTAAGTGGACGAACCAATCATATCTGGCGCCCCTCGCACTTCCTTTAGGTCTCGGCGCGAGGACGTGAGATCCCCTTCCGCCAGGCACAACCGAAAACCAAGCCCGTGTCGTGCCGGGCCTGTGTTCTCCCAGCAACGTCCAGCGAGCGGCAGGAAGCACGTTTCTCAAACCCTTCCCCCAGTGTCCCACCCTGCCTGCATCAACCTAACGCTCGCCAGCAGCGACCTTTTTTTTTTCTCTTTCCCGGACCGCACCCAGCTAGCGGCTCCTTCTGGGCTGATTGTGATTTGTTACATGCGCACACTGTTCAAGGGGGCCTGCATCAGCGTCGTTGCATTTAGCGAAAAATGGCCCGATGCACGGGACACCCCGGATCGGCGCGCATCCGGCGTGCGGTTTCGGGTTGGTGGACTTGGATGGGGCCTTTTGCCCCCACCTCTCCCGTGGCCGCGGGGGTGAACAGAGGACGAGGGATCAAAGACTGTTGAGAAAACATATGTTTTTTTTTCTTCTTCCCCTCTCCCCCTGGAGGTGGGTACCGAACGTTCTCCATGCGTGAGAGGGCAAATGAATCGGTGTTTTGATTGTGTTCTGTTTTTTTTTCTTGTCCCTTTTCTGTCTAGACGAGAAGGGAAAAGCAGGCGAGTCTCGGCATCCCCCCCCCCCCCCCCCCCCCCCCCCTTGCGACTTTCAAGTTTGCCCTTGCAGAGTTGTTCCGGTTCCTGTATTGGATAAAATACGACTCGGCTAGGGAACGAGTTCGGGGGGTGCTCCTAGAAAGTGCGCAAGTTCGGTGTGCTTCGAGGGCGGTTCGTCTGGCCCCCAAGGCCCATAGCCCGTTTACGGAGTTGGCGATATACGCCAAAAGTATCCGAGTGAGAACAAGGTGGGCCATGTCCGCTCCTCTCTCGACCTCGGCCCTGAGGCGGCGGCTCCGGACGGCCATCGAGGACGACTCCGCCAGGCGGCGGTTGTGGGGCTGGAGGAATGTGGAAGAGGCCGAGAGGAAAGCAGGAAGAAACACTGCGCTGCTGTCGTGGGAGGAACTCCGTAAGTATCCTCTGCCGCAACATCTGTGATCAAAAGCACTTTCTAAGAGATTGTACAGCCGAATGGCAACAGTGAGTTATGTGTCAACTCGTAGAGGGACAGAAGCTCACAGCTGTGATAGATGCGGAAGCGATCACATCAAGACGGGGTATCGGTAGGTTACACCGACGCGGCAGCCATCGATCGACTGAGAGTGACTTACAAGCTTGGTTTGTAGAAGGGCCTGCAATTCGGTGCTCGAATGTTTTGCGAGCTGGACTTATATCCACAACGAGACGAGTAAGCGACCTTGACCCCTTCATCTTACGACCTCTCCGAGTCTGATACTCTGCGCAGTCAACATCTACTCCCATGTCTTTGGCGCAGTTTTATTCGTCATACTGCCGTTCTACATCTTCGGGGACGGGATCCCGCCCAGATACAGCGTCGCCTCGACAGCAGACGTGGTCGTCTGCAGCGTCTACGCCCTCGGCGTGACCGTCTGCTTCGTTCTCTCGACCGCGTAAGTTGGAAACCCGCTCCTGGTCTTCAAGTATTCCACCCCGCCTGCTTCTAGTTCTGGCCTCGTCGGGTTCGCGAGAGGGTCCGAGTCGACCGTCAGAGTTCGAGGGACAGCATTCGTTAACTCGCAAAAAAAAAAAAAAAAAGCTTCCACACTCTCATGTCCCACAGCGAGGCCGTCTACCTCTCGGGCATCAAGGCCGACTTCCACGGCGTGCTCGCGCTGATGTGGTCCTCCGTCTTCCCTCTCGCGCACTACGCCTTCCCGTGCAGCCTCCGCACGCGCGACGCATACGTCGCGTCGACGGGCCTGCTCGCCGCCCTCTGCGCCGCGGCGACGGCGCGGCCGGACCTAGGGGCCGTCGACCTGGGCCACCACCGCGCGGCGCTGTTCGCCGCGTTCGGGCTTGCGGCATTCGTGCTCCCCATCGGGCACGGGGCGGCGGTCGACGGCGTCGGGGAGGTGTGGGAGCGGGTGGGTGGCGGGTGGGTTCTCGCGACGGCCGGGTGCAACCTCGTTGCCGTTCTGGTGTACTGGGTAAAGGTGAGTTTGCTTGTTGCGAGAGCGTTTGTGGCGTTCGAGGAGGAGGGGGGGGGCTTGGTACTCATCGCCGGCAACGAATCCTCGCGGGTGTTTGCTAACTGGTCGATAAGTTTCCTGAGCGGTGGTTCCCGAGAACATTCGACTTGATAGGGGCGAGCCATCAGATCATGCACGTCATGGTGAGTGGAAAATGCCAAAGTCCCTTGTACTTTGGCAGCTCTCATGCAACGAAGACCCGGGGTGCTGAGTGATGATAGGTGTTGGCTGCGGCTCTTGCGTATGCCGAAGCAGTTATTGTCGCCTTCGATTACAGACATGGACGAAGCCTGGTGTGCTGAGGGCCGGCACAAACCTTTGCGACCGCTTTTAAACATACAAAAGGCGGCCCAGGAGGGCAGTTTTACAAGTCACGGATGGGGAGTTGCAGACAACAGAAGAAAGGCAGCTCACCATCCCATGGATATCAACAGTATTCTATGATGAAGAGCCCTTTTTTATTTTTTATTTTTTTATTTTTACAATCCACATATGCCATGAATATATACAACGATCATCCAAGAAGTTACAACGTACAGTGTTCTAGTCTATTTATGCTACCCCCGGTAAAGAGAAACGTTTACTCGCCGTTAACCTTGACGACAACCTTTCCTCTCGCCCTCCCGCTCCGGATGATGTCAAACCCGTCCGCAACCTGCTCGAACCCGACCTCTCTCTCGATGACGGCTCCCCTCCCGGCCGAACCTCGCCCTCAGGGTCTCGGACACGGGCGCCGGGGCCGCGGTGCAGTCGACGACCTCGTCAGCCCCCAGCTCCCGGACCATGTCTGCGTTCCGGCCCGAGCACACGCCGACGACGTAGCCCCCGGGCCCGACGGCGGCGCGGGCCATCTGCACCGCCAGGGAGCCGACGCCGCCGCTGGCCCCGTTGACGAGGACCCGGCCCCCTCTCTTCGGCGCGGCGGCGCGGCGGCCTCTTGCGAGCCGGATGCGGACCCGGGGCTCCACACGTCGGTGACGGTCCCGCTAAGATCCATCTCGGGAACGGCCGTGTTTGTGCGGGCAAAGGCGGTGATCAGGGAGACGTAGAACTGGCCGCCCGGGTTCAGCACGGCATAGGCGACCTTGACGCGGAGCCACTCGTTGGCGTCCTGGGCATGGGGTAAGGGCTTCGCCTTGGCGAGGAGGAAGGGCGGCGGCGGGAGGGCTGGGGTTGGTCGCGGGGCGAGCGAGAGGACGGAGCGGGGGCTGCCGCGGGCCGTGAAGGTCCATGCACGAGAGGTCGCCGCCATGGCTCTGGGGCGATGTAGGTTTTCCGTGGAGAAGGAAGTAGGGGTTGTTCGTGAGGGAAAGGCGTGTTGATGTTTTGTTGGAGGATGAGGTGTAGGGTGAGGTGATGCACTTGATGAGAATGTAAATGTGCTTCAAGCTGTCTGTTCTTCTTGACCTTCAAATGAGAGAGACGGACCCAACGACTGACGGTAGCAATCGGATTGAAACATAAGATTCAAGGGCATCTGCTTGTATTATAAAGTCGCGTGCCTGGCAACACGACAACCGTTGACCGTCAGAAGGACCGGATTCGACGTTGTGTAAGTGGATGATGCAAGCAGCGTAGCATAACCATAACGCCTAAGCATAACAGCACGCTTACGACAGGTGTTTCTTTCTTGCACACATCCGTGGCCGCGTGGGTGATTCGTGCTGCCCTTACTGGTACTACACTACACTGCACTGCACTTACACCACACTACACCGCGTGACGTCAAAATTCTGCGGGTGTGGGAACATTCGTCGATCCGTCTTACACGCCGTTATCGTCGCTGGGTCCCTTGGTCAGTGACGGGGGTATCATAGGATGCGAATCGGCGTGTTCAGACTTGAGGACTGTCGGTCGTCTGAAGTGAGGCAAGGCAGCCCAGCCCGATGGTCTGCATCAGCATCGGATGATTTCTGGGGCGACGAAACGGGTGGCCAAGGCCACGGCCATGAAAGGCGACATTTGAATTCCAGATCGAGCGGACCAACCAGACCAAGAAAGGGCTCGGTCGAAGTCAGTCGACAATGACAAGAAAATTCAAGCGGAAAAGCCAACCAACATGACATGCCCTGCCCTGAGAACCGGGTTGGGTTCATCGCATGAAGCCGGTGGCACGGGTGCGACGTCTCAACCATGGGACGGGACGGGATGGGACGGGACGGGTTGAGACACGCCAGCCGTGAGTCGTGATGGCCACGAAGCATCGAGTGAATTACCCAGATTACTGCATCAGTGAACATACATAGGAGGCAGATTGAGAGCGGCAATGTATAGAATTACGAAGCCATGCCAACATGTCCCGCTTTATCACGCGAAATCAAATGAATGTTGATTAGATCAAGTCTAGAGAAATGCCGATTCTTTTGCGGAATCTATTTGATTGAGGGTTTTCACGAAGCTAGTCTCTATTATTCTGCAATGAGGAATGCTTCGGATCCAAGTATGTATGGCGGATGTTGGTTTGTTTTTTTAGTGCCAGAGATGATGCCTTGGAGGTGACGTCGCCGAGCATCCGCACTTCTTTAAAACGGGCGCCGACGCTTAATCTTTCACCATCTGCCATCTGCCATTGTCTATTTTGTCTTCCTCGCACGGACTGATTTCCTCATCGTCGCTGATTAAAATACCCTTCGCGTCCTTTTGCGTGAGCGCCGACGCTTCCCGAAGCCGCCCTTCGATTGTTCCTCACATGGTCGAAATCTACCACCGTCCAGCTGCGGCAATCTTCATGCCCAACTGCCTCGCGTGCTGAGCCATAAGGGCGTCAGCAATGGTCGGGGCGGCCATGGCCTCGACGATAGGAACCGCGCGAGGAGCAACATTGTGATCGTGACGGCCCTTGGCGGATCCAAGATGCCCTCGCCTGAGGCGTCGTAGCGAGCAGTAGTCTGGTCCTGGGAGATTGTATCGGGGGGGCTTGAACGCAACGCGGAAGCCAGAGCCAATCCCAAAGCCCTTGGTGGCAGGAATAGACATGATAGCATGGGCAAGGAGAGCCTCAAGCTTATCAAAGCACGGCTCGCCGAGGCCCGGGGGCATGTGAGGGGCGCGGGTAGAGGTCTATGGTCTTGGAGCCATTGTCGTGAGGGCGTTGATCCTCATTAGGCACAGTCAGGAGTATGGGTGTGCCCAATATGCGAGCGACACTAGGGTATTAGCATCATGGCAGACATTATGACTTCCTGCAGGGTTGTCACACGTGCGCCCAAATTCGCATCCGGATCCTATAGTCACGCGGTACTTCTCGTCGCGCGGGGTGGTGATGGCCGACTGGCCCGGGCGCCGGCGGTTGAGCTGCGGTTGGATGTCGGACTCGGAGAGGGACATCCCTGGCGGACAGTTCTCGATGAGACAGGAGACGGTCTTGTCGTGGGACTCGCCGGCGCTGTGACGATGGAGGTCAGTAAGTACCTAGGCTGTTGTCTGGCGTTCCTTTCCTGGCAGATTAGTGGAGGGAGAGGTCCTCACTCACGTCGTCACGCGAAAGTAGTGGCCAAACGTCGACATGGGGTCTGTATCTGTTCTGTACGTCCACTGGGAATGTAGCCATGTCGTAGAGATATTTTTATCGGTGACTAACAATACAGAGTAAAGTACGAGGTCATGAATAGGCCTGGGGAACGGAACCCACTCCCCGCTTGCCCTCGGGCAAGGCAAGCAAAGCACGGTGGAGACCACTGATGCGACTGTTCTCTCTCTCTCTGTGTTCTACGCATATGATAGCCACAAGGAGCCAGGCAAAGACATAATTATAATTGTTACTAGGTAGGGCGGCGATGCTAACTAACCGCTGTTAATTGATTGATTGCATGCATTCATACATACATACCTAGTTTGACTGGCTGTGACTCACTGTCGTCGCCATTGGTTGGGGGAGCCAAGGACCCTTGGCATGCCGATTCCAGGGCCTGGAACCTTGCCTCCTTCCCACTACAGAGCAAAAATACACACCTCACCTAACTACGGATACCTACCTACCTATCCGTACCTACCTACCTACCTCCCTACCTTTGCTGCCGCATTCATTCCTGCAGCATCACAACGTCGCCTGGCCAGTCCTTTTCCAACCTTGCTCCTTCACCTCAACCTCCGCCCCCCCCAGATCCTCTCTCGTTGTTTTTGGGTGTGTGTGTGTGTGTGCTTGTGTGTGCTTGGTTTGTTGTTGCTATCTGCAACTTCGCTCACTCTATCTACACCGTCTGTCTCCATCCATATCCATATTCGATCCTACCCTGCCTGCATCACCAGGGACCCTTCTTTATCGCCCCCGTCCACATCAACTACCCCAACCGAGAACATCCTCCGCCTCCCTTGCCTCTCTTTGTATCCAAAAAAATAAATAAATCATCAACACCTCGAAAATGTCCATGCCAGGCGCCTTCTCACCGGAACTCCCACCCTTCGAGCCCGACTCCAAGAAGGATCCATCTTCCTCCACCAACCCTCCCGACCTTCGCCTCGACCAGCCCACCGACGCCTACTCCCTCCACACGAACGATCCCTACTTCGACGACGTCGTCGCTGCCGCCTCCTCCTCCTCCTCCTCCTCGGCCGCTGCACATGACCTGCCGCCATCATACACGGATGAACCCCAAGACCAGTCCTCCACCTCGAAACGCCACCCCGTCACCTTAGCCACGACCGCCCTTCTCGCCGACGAAGCCGGCCCCTCCCCGCTCCTCTTCCGCAAAGACCCTGTCACCGGCGCCGAGATCCACACCTCCCGCCGCCTCGATACCGACCCGACCTACCTCGAATCTCACATCACTGCCCTCGCCCAGCTACCCCCCCGGCCCTACGTCCGCCTCCGCGGTACCCACACCGAGAGCGTCCGCAAGCGCGACGACAAGACCGACTCCAAGACCGTCGTCGACTTTGACGTCCGCCTCGACCTCACCCCCTTCCTCTACCGCGACATCACTGCCCGCCGCTCCTGGCGCGAGCTGCGGACCGTCGACAACTTCCAAAAGGTCCGTCGCGGCACCGTCTTCCCCACCCGCGCCCCTGGCTTCGGCGGTGCCTCTTCGTCCTCCCACGCCGCCGCCGACGACGGGAACGGCCAGCCCACCCTGCGCGAGTGGTGCCACCGCTACTGCGCCTCCCACGCCGGCCTAAAGTCCTTCACCCTGCTCCGCACCGTCACGGGCTTCGACGAAGACGAGAAGCTCAAGGGCCGCCTCGAGGACCTCGTCCGCGCCACCCACTATCGCGGCCACATTGACGTCTCCTTCCCCGTCCAGGACGCCCGTGTCGACGTCTACAACACCTGCCGCGTCAACCGCTGGCGCTGGACCCCCTGGATCCGCTGGCTGTTCTACCTGACCTTTCTCTGGGTCTTTGCCTGGCCCTACCTCTTCTTCCGCACCAAGCGTTTCGAGGTCGTCGAGGCCGAGTGGCCCTTCTCCCGCCGCCGGAGGGACCCGCAGACCGGCAGGGTCACCGGCCGCGAGTACGTCACCCTCTCCGAGCTCGACTGGTACAACATGTGGGGGAGGGCCATCTCCAAGGCCGTTCTCGAGAGGCGCCAGGGCGAGCTGGACCAGCGCGACCTGAGGGACGCCGAGGGGAGGCAGGACACCAGCTTCGAGGAGGTCTTGGCGGGTATCGACGGAGACTCGACGAGGGGCCTCGTAAGGGCCGGCGTGAGCGCCATGAACCTTGTCAACCGCCACTTTGGATGGGGAGGCGACTGCTGAGCGATACGTCATCGAGGTGCATGCTCGGCCATGTTCTCGACTCTCGACTCTTTTTCGCTGTATGGTCTATTTCGCATGGCATGGTTTTGGTCGCACTTTTCTTGCTGCTTTTGTTTCTCATCATGGCCGGAACTGCGGGTGTCTTTTTTTGGGGGGTTTTTTTTTCCCTGTCTCCCCTCCACTCTCTCTCTCTCTCTCTATCCGTCTACTTGCATCGTCTCAAAAAGTTTCCCAGATTGACGCTTTACGATTTTCTTTTGTTTTGTTTTTTTGTCTCATTGTTTCGGTTCAAGCCAAGAGATTACCACTGTCGGGCATAATAGCGAGGGTTGGGAACACTTACACTTGGGAAAAGCATAAATCGAAAAATACCTACGTATGCATGGTCCAATCGTTCCGCTGTGACTAAGTACGACTTACTAAGATAAGACACTGACCGTATCGTTAAATGTGTCTGAGAGATATTTATACAAATCAAAGGTAAGCATACGGCACAAGTGATAAGGAGGGAAAAGGAGGTGTTTAAATAAAACAAAATAAAATACGCCATACTAAGCATGCAGCAGCTGGAGCTTCTGTACCACGTTGCAAGGTCACTAGCTCTGGCGGGTAAGTAGGTAGGTAAGCTCCCGGCCGAGGGATTAGGTAACCCGTACGTACGTACCCCAGTCCTGGACCCTGCGTTCCGTGCCCCGCCATTCCCTCTACCACTTGGCGCGGCCCGGAACCCTCAAAGCTGTCTTTGGCGCGTTGGCCACACACCTACCTACCTACCTACCTACCAGATAAACCCATGGAAAGCATCGACGGGAGAATGAATGTCAAGAACCCGCGCCGGGTCCTGGCGGTCTCGCTCGCCGACTCGAAGCAGCACCTGAGCAGAGTCATCAAAGGTGAGTTTCCCGTCCGAGCTTCCTTATCTTATCAATGCCGATCGATCCTCTGACGCGGGCATGCGTCCTGCCCCGCCATGATGCTCGAGTGAAAAGAATGAGTGAGAGGGTGAAGGCGAGCATCATCGGCCTCGATGAGCGAGCCTCGCAACGCAATGATATCATTGCCACCCGAAACAGGATGTAAATAAAAAAGGAACACGAGAGGCGGGAAAGCCATTCTGGGAAGACCGACAGGAAAGAACGGCATCTAACGCAAGAGAACAGACCTGACGGGCAACCACCCGGAACCCGCATCAACCACCCTCGCCGGCACGACGCACGTCATCTCCCTCAAGACGAGCTACTACAGTGCCGACGTTCCCATCTGGCTGGACCTCATCTCCTCGCCGACGGAATGGTCCGAGTCCTTCCTCTCGCCCGAGGCCAAGGAGGTCCTCTCCGTGCTCGGCGGCATGGCTGTCGTCTTCGCCCTGCCCTCGACATCGTCATTGGTCGGCACAACTGCACCCGGCGTTGGCACGTCGCCGCCGGTGACTGCCACAGCGCCTGCACCGCCTCCTGCACCGCCCTCTGCAGACGAGACCCGCGCGCTCATCACCGAGGTCGGCAAGGTCGTCCGTGAAGGGCTCGGCGGCTGGGGGTGGGACGGCGTCGGCCTGGGCATCGGTGTCGGCGACGGCGACGCGGACGAGTGGGAAGAGCTCTGTGCCGAGTGGGGGCTCGAGTTCGTCCAGGTCCGGGGAGGGAAGAAGGACGAGGGAAAGAACGAATTTGGAGGTTCGTGGCTTGATCCTTCCCCCCCTTTTCTTCTACTTTTTTTGCTTCAACGATCCCCCTCCCCGTCATGCATTCTTGTTCCAAACCCAATGCTTGGCCCATGACGAGAGTGGTTGCCGCAAATTTACAAAGTTACCGAGCAAGGAACTTGTGCTGACAAGATGGGGTAGAGAAAATGGGCATCTCCCGAGTCCTCGAGGCCCTGGAGTCCAATGACTGGAACGCCGCAGACGACCTCGACGGCGGGCTCTCGGACCTCAACTCCGACACCGAGTCCGCGTCGGGCCTCCCCAGGAGCCGCAGGCCCCTAGCTGACGGTGACGGCGATGAGGAGGCATCTGATTTTGACCCCGAGAGCCTGGACTTTGGCTTCGATAAGTCCGACTTTGAAGGTCTGAAGAAGGCCATCTGGAACCTGGAGCAGGAGCAGCAGCCCGACGCGGATCAAGCAGACGACGACAAAGAAGACGAAGAAAAGAAGGGTGCCGCGCGAGAGGCGTTGGCGAGTTACGAGACCGAAGAGACCGCCGGGGAGAGCAGAGACGGAGACGACGAGGACGAGGAGCTGGACGGCGACGAGGTGGAGAAGATTGAACGGATGATGCGGAAGCTGCAGGCCGTGAGGGACATGAGCGCGGGGTTGCCGGAGGAGCAAAGGCGGAGGATGGCCAAGAAGGCCGTTGGGGAGGTGATGAAGGAGCTGTGAAAGAAAGACTTGGGGATCAAGCCGTCCCGGTCGTGGCTCTCGGGCGGGACGCAGAACGGGGGACCACCTCAAGCAACCTGTTGCACATCAACAGTGTCCGTCTGCCTCGGGCGAGCGAGACCAGCTGCTCTGGAGACCCGAATAGATACACCCATGCCCTGACGGGTCTTCCGAGCCACGACGCAAACTTGCACTTCGGGCGAGCGTTGAGCGTGTTCGGCATCGGAGCGGGACGCGATAGGGTTCCTGAGCACCTAGGTGTTGCTGTGAGCCCGCCACGGCTGGCTGGGCTTCATGGTTCCGGGGGGTTGGCTTTCGACACGAGTAGTCATATGTGCGTGCATATGTATACGTGGAAAGCTATGCCAAGTGAATGGACATCTTGTCCACTCTCGCAACCGCAGCAAACACGCACACGCGCTTCAAGCAATTCCCAGGCCCAACCTTTAGGCAGATGCAGACCATCGTGTGATTTAAAGGCCGCCGGCCCCATTCTGCCGCTCAGCGAGGCTGAGAGAGTTGGGCTTCGACGTTGATCTATGTCCATCTATCCATACCCGACATGTTTGTACCTGTACTTATCTGGGCCGATTCCAGGGTTCTCGTGTGTACGAGCGAGCGTTGACGGAGCGAGGCAGAGAGAGTTTCCGTTGCTTCAGATAAACTGGATGCGAGCTGTGCTAACCTGGCAACTGAATCTTTAGGCCGAGCAAGCAACCTCTTGGTGTTTTCTCCCGACGGCCCAAGAAGCTGGCATCGTCATCTGAACATTCAGAAATTGTATGGCTTTCTTTGACACCCCTATGGGCACCACATTCAATAGCAACATCGGCTTCGGATTTCCAGTCGGCAAGTTCCGAGCGTTGTGCTCTTTTCCACATAGACCACCAATCTGCTACCAGGCTGCGCAGGATGTTGCTTGAAGGATATATATCGATGTCTATTATCCGGTCCCCTCCCCCGCCACTATGGAATAAGGATTCTGCCGGACCGAGGCGGGATGCCTAGCTAGGCAGATACGGTTATACCGGCAGGCCTACATACAAAGACAGACCCCATGCGAATCGGATTGCAATGCGGACGGCAGACTACTACCAATGCACGTGTCGAGGTGGCTGGGGTCATCATGCAACAAGACTGTCATTGCTCTCTCTGTAGGTAATTTTTGAGCAGCGGTTATCCCGTTTGGACCATGTCGAGTCATGTGCATCTACCGCCTCCGGCTGGGCCGAGTCTCACAAGAAGCTGGGACTACCGCCCAGGAGTCCCGTCTCGGAGAGGGCCGGTGAGCACCAGACGATCGACCGCGTCGATCGATGGCAAGCCTCGGATGCGTGATATTTTACAGATGCACGACATCGACGTCTCAGACAGAGGGTAACAGGGACCACTATGGCACAGTCTCTCACATGAGGCCCACAAACTTCATGCTGCCATGGTTCCCCCCCCCCCCCCCCCCCCCCC
>MU846080.1:23865-90989 GCA_030867225.1 Colletotrichum caudatum
CCCCCCCCCCCCCCCCTCCACCCCTGGAAACCCGAGCAAGAAGGTGTTGGCGACAATGTTCTGATGCGCATCGCAAAACAATCCGGCGGAGCCGCGTCGAAGCTGGCGTTTCCATCCGAATCCCATTGCACCAGCGGGGAGGGGACTAGACCGAATCGGAAGTTTCTTTGTGATGCCTGCAATGTTTGTCGAAGAAGCGACGTCTGGCCAGTTTCAGCAGTCTTGATTGGGATTGCTTGGCCCGGTGCCACGCCAGTTTTGTAAGCCCTGTCCGCTAGTCATATTGACGGATTCAAACTTTTGGACGAGAAATTTTCCGAACAACCTCAGTTGACTGATGTTGGCTACGATCTTTGTCTCCATGTCGGTCAGGGTCGTTTCGTAATGTCAGACTCTTCCCGTAATAACTGATACGTTGCGCGCGGCACATTGTCAGGGTGAGTGTATCGATGAGATGTTTGGTGAGAATCGACCCTCGAGCCGAACCAGGTACGGAGAAAAAGACAAAAAAAAAAAAAAAAACCCCGGGCGCGTCTGAGCGCGTCCTTCAACGTTGTTTTGAGGACGCTTGGTGACCTCTCATGCCTCAAATGTGTTATAAGTTGCAGCGACCTACCATTATTCAATGTCGGGCGATCTGCGCCCTTGAGGCTCGCTGCGAAAACAGATGCCCATCGTGTAAGATGGTAACATGTAGGGGCATGAATATTGGTTTACCACCACAACTAAAGAAAAAGAAAAAAGGCGGCTGTTGTATGTTCGTGATGGCGGCCTGTCAACGACGGACCTCCAGGCCACTGTTTGGATGAGTGGGCTGGTGCCACAGACGCCGCAACGGATAACGCCAGACCAGAGACACTGCTGACCGAGCCCCATCTGACCAACTTGCTTGCAAGTTGCCTCGTCTACTTCATGTAGCAATATTACGCGTTACCCATAAAGGGCCCAACGACAGGAGCCGGTCGTCCCAGGGCATCCTGTAAGCGAGGTTTAACTCAACAGGGCTTGAGATAGGGGAGGGGCAGGTCAAGGGAGTAATCCAGGGACCTCAGGTTCGTAACGTTCGAAGGCTCTTCTGGAACGACTTTGACCGGCCAGGCGACTGGGGGTCTAGTGGTTATGGACCCTGAGCGAAATGGGCAGCTGTCGGCGTCATGAATTCCCATCATGAGAGCAGCGGGTCTCCATCATACGGAGTATATCGTCCACTTCGGCTGGCTTCAAGGGCCGGGTCGGTAAAGGAGTGTTTGAGTTTTGTCTTCTTTGCATCTGCAATATAGCCGTCAGTGAGGCGATTTTGCAAAGTGGCGATCTCTCCAGAGTGCACTGGGTATTATAATATGCGCCTGTAGCTCGTCGCCGCTCGACCGCTTGTTCCTCTCTCCTTTATGCGGCGACAGTCCTGTTGAAATACACCGATCACTGCGTCCCGTTGCCTCCAGGGACCTTGGCTGATCCTGCGGAGAAAGAATAGCGGCCGCGGTTCGACAGGGCTCTGGGAACTCGTCTGACAAGTCGGTGTCGAACGGGAGCCGAAGGCAGACCGGGACTAGGGCGGGAGGCGAGATAGCCAGAAGCGGGAGGAGGAAAGATCAGATGAAAGAAGCACGGTGGAGACCGAGCTTCGACGAATATGCCCGCCCACCCAGGCTTCGTGTGTCTTTGTCATTTTGCACAAGATCTGTGAGCCTCGAACCTCGAACCTCGAGCCTTGAGCCTTGAGCCGAGCCTTGAGCCTTGAGATGTTATGGTAGGTAAGTGGGCACTGTCGGTCTCTCCCCTTGCTAGACTAACCTGACAAGGAAAACTTTCGGCGATCATTCCTGACTCAATTCGGACAAGCTCCAACCGTGAGAGCCAATGACGATGGCCCTCCGGTCAGGAGGTACCCCTGTCGGCTGTCTTGAGACTGGTTGGCTTGGTCGCGACGCCCTTGCGATGCTGTAAGGTACCGACCGACACTCAGGGGTAAAAGTGGACATTGCTGAAGACAAACCTAGAACCTTGACCACCCGACAAGGCCTCAAGGACAGTCTCATGCATTCCTCAGCACTGTGCTGCACCACTCGCGCGCGCGCGCATAGTGGATGTCGTGGATCTTGCCAGCGAGACTCCTCTTAGTGTGGGAAACGGAGCCGATCCATCATGCGTGGCCGATTTCAATGCCGCCTAGGAAGCCTGCTCCGGGGATCCGCACGGTTTCGCTATTGTGGTGCTGACGGGCGAGCTTTCTCGTTCTAGCACGAACCCCTAGCAATGCATTTGCTCTTCCACAGCTGTATGCATTCGACATGGACCCAAGACGTGGTCGTCAGGAACAATGGTAGTAGTATCGTCAAAATTTGGCTTGGCTGAGACAGCAGACGAATATGAAAGCGAGCTGCTTCATGAATTGTCCGCCGACGAAGCCATCCGGTGTGTTGCAGAACAGCGTTTAAGACCGATTCTTGCAGTGGTAGGGGCGTTTTGTACTCGGCAAAGATGCCGACCTTGATATGGCAGCGCTCAATCGCAGTTCAAGCCCTTAGACGGGTAATCTTCACAGTGGACATTAGGCAATCTGGGGAACGCCCGACACTACTATCGATGTCCGGATGCTGGACTACATCGTAGCCAACTTTGTGGGTTCTTCGGAGGCTGAGTAGTAACGCACCGACGCGTGCGTGGACACATTCCGATCGCGTGAACCGTCTGTCGACGGCGTTACGCCCTGCGAGACGATGCTGGCAGCCGCGTGTGCCGGCCAACATTTGGTCAGAAGGGTGCGTCTGAACCCGGTGTGCCTTCATTAGCGGAGAAGATCAGAGCTATCGAAAGCGATCCCGTCGAATACAACCAGCGGTATCCAAAGTTCATGTCAAAGCTTTGGCACTTGTATCCGGAAGCCGACTGCCCCGTTCGCCGCGCTGCGTTATGGTGGTATTGGCATCTAGGTAGTGTTGGATTCACAAGGGTCTCTGTGGGATGTTTTGTATGGAGCTGGTTGGACGACCAAAGACAGTTAGCGCCGCTGTACGAGTGTATTTGGCGTATGTGGGACACTGGCGTGTGGTGGTCAAGCTGCATGGCGCTTCTGCAGGTACGATGCAAGAAAGACAAGCTACAACCTCTTGAGAGTTAAGGCCGAAGAACAGTACTTGGGAGAGCTTCCTGAGAGTGACGACGACGGCAAATCAGAACCTGCCAGCTGGACATGGAATGCGGAAGCAACGGAGGGAGCGACAGGGATTTCGCAGTTCGTCTCGAGTCTCGTGCAGGAACGGCGACACAACCCGCCTTGGACGCCGTAGCGGATCGTATTGGCTCCTGGGATGTTTGCTGGAACGCTTCGAGGTGCACACAAGGCCCTCGGCCGTGGACAGCGGCCTTTGTGATGCCCTGTCTGAGACATCCCTTTGGTTCCCGATAATCCACGAGGAATGGCGAAGCAAGCGCCTCGACGCGTTGTTGTCCGATGTTAGCTTGACAGCTCTGCCCCAGGCCGTGAGGCGGACACTGCCATATTTCTTAAGGGAGACGCCGAGCATGCAGCTGCGGTCGAAGCCGAAGAAATAAAAGACCGATGTCAAATGTCCATGAACCGTTCCGGTCGTATAGATTAGGCGACCGCGACTTGGATTGGCGTGACCACCCCTTTCCAGACATGCCGTTCGTGGAGGTCGACAAACCGGCCATCTGTTCCAGGACGCGCCGCCAACTGAGTTATTGTGGTAGCTCTTTCAAGCCCAGTCTATCGCCTCGCACGGAGATGACTGTGGGGGGGCGGGGGTTGGCAGTTCAAGGAGAGAACAGCCTCCGGATCTGCAGGGCCTGTCTTATTGACCATCTAAGTTGAGTAGCCTCGCAACGGCGAGGACCAAGCCAGGGGCACCTACGATGTCAGAGAGCCGCCGTCAACCAGGCAACTAAAGCGATAGGGAGGTGAAAACCGAGGCCGCCTGTTCTTCTTCCCGGCCACCCAACCTAACGGGTGGCGGCGGGATAAGCAGTGTGGCGGACTGGGCAGGCAGGTTGCGCGATTGCCAAAGGTGCGAGCGAAAGAGGTGTGTGGTTACGATGATGCAGCAGGTCATTTCCAAAACTAGGTTGCCTTTGTCTGTTAATCGACTTCGGATGCGTTCCAAGCGTTCCAACGGCGTTCTGTGCATGGTCAAGTCGGCGTTCTTCGTTGTCGGCCCAGTCCAAACCAAACGGGCGACTCAGCTTTTACCAGCAAGACCTTGCAAGCACTCGGCAATGGGCGAACGAGCGCAAGGTTTGCAACTTGAGGCTGTACCTACCTGTAGGTTCGGTCGGTCCCACGACGGATGGATCCACCAGGCTCGCAAAACCGGGACGGCACCATCTGAGCGGGCGCTTGACTGCCTGCCTGCCTGCCTGCAAGAGCATTGTCGTCCAATAGCTTGGCCACCCGTCATCGGATGGCAGCTGTCTGCTATGCATTGCTGTTTTGCCACCGCCAATGCCTCCTCCTCTTTTAAAGACGCTGGAAAACGGAATACTGCAGATCCAAGCTCCAAAGATGACGAATGATGTCTGGGTGTGTGTGTGTGTGCGTGAGTGTGTGCGCGTGGCTGAGGAGGGGCAAAGGCTTCTGGGGAAGTCATGGAATCCCCTCCTTAGTAGTAGGTACCTAGGTATGCGTGGGACCGTGGGACGAGGGGTCGGTCGGCTAGAGCAACGTCCCACGACAGCAGGTGCGCGCTGAGACGATGGGAGGGTGTGGAAGATGATTGCTTGGGGTGACGAAAGTTGCAGTGCAGTGCTATTTCGAGAGATGCTCGATCGACATGGCGGCCTTGCTGACGTTTTGTTTGGGATCGGCTGCAAGACAACATGTCGGGATGCTGTTGGCTGTTGTTGACATGCTGCGAACTTGTGGCTGCTGCGGCCATTGTGCACTCGTCCGGAGAGACCTGACACGGCTCGTGTCGTGTGAAAGAGGACGCGTCTTGGGTCGGAGAGCCGACGACGACGCCGACCAGACACGGATCGCCAGAGACAGGGACAGGCTGAGTAGGTAGTACCTGTCGAAGCAGGAGCAGAAGCAGAAGTAGAAGCCGTACAGTGCGGACGCACAGGTTGATACACGCATTGTGAGTACTTTACTATATATGCAGTAGGTATGCACGATGTAGTAGTGGTAAGGCATGGATGGATGGGCGCAGGTGCATTGTCCAATTGCCCGTGCAGTGATGCAGAGCGATCGACCAGCGCCAACCGAGAACGAGTAGTCTGACAAAGTCCCAGAGCAGCCAGGAAGGGACGAACGGACGCCAACAGGGGACAGGACAGGGGACAGGGGACAAGCGCCGAACGTCTGTTGTGGCGGACCCACTTTCAGTCAGCCGGGTGTATGTCTCTCCTCCTTGCTGTTTTCCTTCTTGCTGTTTTCATAGTAAGTGCAAGTACTGGAGGAACAGAAGACGAGTTAGCCGCGCACAGCACGACGAGCGAGCCGAGGTGGGCCCATCGCCGCTTCCTCATGAGTCCATGCCCATCCCCGTGACTTACTTGCCTGCCTTTTTATGACCGACCGAGTTCTGAGTTGCGAGTTAGTGTTTGCCTGCCTGCCTAGTAATCACCCTGTAGTTAGTTGCCTACTACGTAGTTATCTAAGGCACCTTGGGGTAGGAGGTAGGGCGCGGACCAGCGTAGTAGTTTCCCAATGTGGGCGTGGACGTGGGCGTGGAACCGCAACCAACGGAAGGCAGCCCAGAGTGACGGACGGATGGACGGATGGATGGATGGATGGAAAGTGCGGGATGGGATGGAGTATGTGCACACTACGTAGTCTCCGTACTACTTATGGTAGGGAAGACGGGATGGATTGGCGACGCACATACACCAATAGTACAAAGCACGTTATGACAATGCAAAGCAAACGACAATATAGGCAGTATGCGTGTATGCGTGGGCAGTAGGTTCCGTAGTGCCTGCACTCCCCCCTACCTAACCTACCTTTATGCCGGGATGGGTTAACGGTTGGGATGGCGCGGGACAATGGACTTTGCAGAAACAAACCCCTGCTCAAACAGCCCCCACAAGACGGCTGTGGCTTTGCAGGACTCGACTTCTGGCGGTGCTTGAATCGAATCGCCTTTTGCATGACAAAGGCCCTGGCACCGTTGGTTCGCACACGAGGCAACTCCTTGGGGGGTTTGTTTGCATACGAAGTTGGGTGCGAACACCTAGCTAGCTAGTATACTATACTATGCACCTAGTTTACCTGCCTGTCGCTCTATTCTGGTCTCTTCTTGGCTGTTTCTATCCTGTCCTGCCTGCCCTGTCCCCTTCCTCCCTCGCATCCATCCCGTCTGCTGGTGCGACATGGGTACGTATCGTGACGGCCTTAGGTACTCGCTTGTCTGTACAATACATATCTGACCAACGCCCCACTCGACCCCGAGGGTCCGTTCTAGACCCACACAGTCCCTCTACCTAGCCACAACAGCGAGTAGGTAACTTTCTTCCAAGCTCAGGCTTACAATACGCAACTTACGCTGCACCTTTCGGCTGTCCATCGTCCCACTGCTCGTCGTCTCTCGCCTGCTGCTTCTCCCCGTGAACGAAAGAGATCGTCCGCACAAGCACTAGGCACACGCGTATCCCCGGTCATTCGACCCCCCCTGCCAGTCCAGTAGGAGCAATGGAGCGAGCAAGTGGACGGTCGTGAGTGTATCCACAGTTGTCTCTACCTACTACATACAGATACGGATGCTGAGCATGAGGCAAGTAACTTTCCAGACAGCCCCAAGGAGGATGGGGACATACATGTCCGTCTGAAAGAGCGCGTAGCTTACTTGCATACGAGGCTCGCGGGTATCGCAACACATTTGGCGTGTGCCGGCTTGCCTGCCTGGCCATGATCCACGGCGTTTCCTCGCCGACGACACAATGAGCCGGGCCGGTGTCCGTCTGTCTACCTATCTAGCGGCTTCACCAAGCACCTACCTGAATGGCGAATACCGCCGTTGGACACGAATGTCCAGGCTTCAAGACGGCGACAGGTGGTGAGTTTGCAAGAACAGACGGGCTTGGGAACGACGCGCTTGCCGGTGTCTCTCCCTTTTTGTTGCCCTCCGGCCTGCTGGGATCGGCGGTGTCTTCCTCCGCCGCTGCGTGTTTCTGCTCGCCCCACCTTTTCGTCGACAGCCACTGGGCACAAGGGGCAGCCCGGTATCAAATCGGCAAGGAGCTGCAGCAGACCGTGCAGGTCCCGCCAGGTTTAGCTAGCAGGGCTAGTCCATGGATGATGGGGATGCAATGATGCATCTCTTACATATGTATCTGTACAGTACAGAGTGAAATAGTATTCGTAGTTTAGTACCTCTGTATACCAACAGCCTCTGAGAAACCAACGGGCGGCGGTGTGGGAGCTGAGCTGAGCTGGGCTGGGGGGGAGCGGGGACCCAAACTGAGAGACAGGCCTGGAGCATACGGACACTGATGCACAAGCGACATGGCATGGCATGGCCTACAGGAAGGGGAGAAGGAGATCGAAGAAGTATGTACCTGTGCATCGATCCATCATCGATCCGTCGATCCATCATACGTCGGCGCTGCGTACCTACATAGGTACGAATACAGGTGCAAGAACTAAGCAAGTAAGTGCGAATACAGACAGAGAAGCTCGAGAAAAGGCTAAACGGAAGGGGGGAGGGATGGATGCCCGCCAAAAAGCCATTTGAGGCAAGGCTTACCAGCTTGCAGTACATAGTAAGCAGAGAGAAAGAGAGAGGTACATACCGTTCGTTCATCGGCGGCAGGAACGGTAGAGTGGCTTTTCCCCCACCAATGAGCGCCGGCGGGTACCTGACACTACCCCTGTTTTCCCCCACTCGCTGTGTGTGTGTGTGCCCCGTTCGGTGCTGCCCACATGTCCAGCCCCGGGCCAAGCCCGCGCGCCTTTCTCTATTGCTGAGTCTCCGACTGTCTGGCCTTTTACGATCATGTTTTTATTTTATTTTATTTCATCCCCCCCTTCTTTCCTCTCTCGTTCCCTCCCCTCCGCTCTTGGTCCATTTTTGCAAAGTCCCATATCCTTGCGCACCCCCCCATCCGTCGTATGCACGCATCTTAGTCGCCGTCGTGGATCTTTTTTTGACAGCGGGAAAAACAAAATAAAAGACTGATGGGCCAGACGAAACGCGAGAGGGCAGGGGGGGGGGTTCCAGAGGTACATATATGAAGCTGTCAAAAGGGGGAGAGGGGCGGGGAAGGGGAAGAGTTATGGGAGTATGTACGGTACATGAGATGTATGCGTAGCCTTGGCCGACGAGTACGGTCTCCATGTACCTACCTCTCTGACTGGTGATTATGCATGTTCACTTGTATCCCTCCATCCCATCCCCCATCCCATCCTATCCCATGCCCCCGTCGCATCCCCCCATCCCGCGCCGCGACTGGCTCCTGAGCCGCCGCTGCACACCCATCCAGGATCCACCCATTACCCCTGGTTCCCAAAAATCCCACATCCACACCTCCCATCTCGACTCACGCCCACCCATGCCTACCCTACCTATTCCTACGTACGTGCACAAACACATCCACGCCTCGCTTCTCTAGGGGGGCTCCTCGCTAGAAACCGACTGGACTAGGCTGGGCTGGCGGTGGACTGACTGCCCTTGACTTTGTGAGGGGAGGAGGAGTGTGGGAGGAGAGAGGGAGTGAGTGAGTGGGCGAGAACCGTCACCAACCAGCCTTCCTAGGTACAGGTAGGTAGCTCACTCACACCCACCATCAGAGGGGAGAGACCGAGTGGACTGGATGGACTGGCACCGGTTCCTTCGTTCGTTCGTCTGTTCCCTTTTTTTTTCTCCTCCCAGCTGGGGGGATCCGCCCGCCGCCTCGCGCCCATCCATTCTTTTTCCCTTTTTCTCCTCTCTTGCCCCCCCCATCCCATCTCTCCTTCTTCCTCGTCCCATCCATCTTCTCATCGTCATCCTCGTCGTTCACGGCAATCCCTTCCTCTACTTCCTCTTCCCCCACTCCTTTTTTTTTCTTTACTTTTCACAGTCACTCCTTCAAATAATTCAACCATAAACTCAACTTCCGAATCCCGTCACTCCTTTCCGGGAATTCTCTTTACGTTCCTTCCAGTCTGGTTGAAGTTAACTACACGTTCATTCTTCGCGAACCCACGACACTACTACTCACACATCTCATCTCCCAATCCAAACTTGTTGGATCTCGGACCACGCTCCTTAGCATCTTTGGCCTCACGGGCTCCTTCTATACCTTCCCTAGCTTTGCGGCACACCATTTTACCCACCACCTTACACTCTACCTCCCGCCTTTGAGCACCCCCGAGGACTACGCACACCGTATTCGAATCCTCCCAGCGCCTTCCTGACGCGGTTTATACAGAGACGACTCGCAAACTACCCGTACCCTGACCTGACCTGGCCTGAATCAACCCGCGCCAGAGCGATCAACCACCTTGCCTTCCTCTTGTCGAACAGAGAAGCAAGAAGAAGAAGAAAGAAAAAGAATTAGCTATGGCTACTGAGATCGATGTCCCAGAGGCTCTTGCCCAAAACGCCTCAACTCCCGGCGCATCCTCTCCTCAGGATGTCTCCCCCACGTCCGCGAGCAAGATGAACCAGACTCCTTCTCCCTCGGCTTCAAACCAGAACGGCCAGGGCTCCTCGCAATCAAGGCGACCGCCTCGCAAGAGCACCCTAACCCAGCAGCAAAAGAACCAGAAGAGACAACGCGCCACCCAGGACCAGTTGACCACGTTGGAGATCGAGTTCAACAAGAACCCGACCCCTACTGCCACCGTTCGTGAGCGGATAGCGGAGGAAATCAACATGACCGAAAGATCGGTCCAGATTTGGTTCCAGAACAGGTATGCTCTGCCCGTCCCATAATACGATGCCCTCTCCGGCAACATTGCTGACCCACGACCCCCTTTACAGACGCGCCAAGATCAAGCTTTTGGCGAAGAAGAGTCTCGAGACTGGAGAAGACATTGATTCGATCCCCGAATCTATGCGAGCCTACCTCGCCATGCAGGCGATGGAGTCTGGCAAGGGCCTGGGCGGCCCCTTCCTCGGCCGAACCGGTCTTCTTCCCTACGGCCACAGCAACATGCTTGTCGGCGGTGACCAGAACGGCCAGGGCAAAGTTTGTAAGTGATGCTAGGCTTGGATACTATCGAGGCGTCCTACTAACATGCTCAGTAATCCATCATCTCACCTGCCGTTCTCTCAGCATCGGCAAGTGGACTCGCGTCGGACAGAACACGATGGATCTCATCATTTTCTACTCTCCTGACAAGTGCACCATGACCTACTACATCAACAACGAACAGGCTGGTTACAAGATCGAATACCCCTTTGCCTGCATCAAGAACATCTTCCTCGAGAACCAGGAGGGCGACCCCAACAAGCCCGGTGGCATTGTCATCGAGCTGAACCGTCCACCCAACTTCTTCATGGACTCGTCCCCACAAGCAAACGGGTTCTTCCAGTGCGGCGACTTCACCGAGGACCAGCAGGCCTCGCAGTGCATGGTTCACCACCTCGGCGGTAACCCCAAGGTTCTCAGTGGCCAGCTGGCCAAGCTGGTTTCCCTCGAGGCTTTCATGAACCGCAACAACCCTCACCAGTTCATCGACCAGCAGCATGCCCTCTCCGTGTCCGCGCCCGTGTCGCCCACCGGACGTCCTTCCTCTCAGCCCAATTTCGCTCAGCCTCACATTGGCATGTTCCAGGAGTCTTGGGGCATCAACAATATGCACTCTGGCATGCGTGGTCCTGGCCACAAGCGCCAGCGCAGTCGCTCGGTGCCCATGGCAGTTGACTTCTCCATGCTGCAAAGCCCCATGCCTTCCTTCTACATCCAACAACCGGGTGAGATGTCGGCCCCTCAAACCCCCGGCCCCAACATTTACGCTCCGATTCCCCAGCAGCCTGGTGGCCTGGGTCCGAACTTGAGAATCGATACTCAGGCTGGATTCGGTCTGGACATGAGGCAGTATCCCATGTCGGCAACGACTGCTTCTCCCTCCGACTTCCCTACGAGCCCCAACTTCTTCTCCCAGGGCCCGGAGCCAAGCCCTCTCCCGGCTTCGAGCTACAACACGCCGTACGGCAGCGCTTTCCTGTCTCCGATGGCGACCCACTCACCAGGCATGATCCCGCCTTCCGTATCTCCTCTTTCATTCGGAAGCCACCACGGCGAGCCTTCGATTGTTGAGCAGTCGCCTCCCTTTTCCATGCCTGGTAGATCGGCCTCGGCCGATATTTACCAGCAAGGCGACAACGGGTCATGCGCAGTGTCCGACGACGGCACCGGCCTGAACGAGATGTACTCGAAGCACACCATTAACCTGCCGATGCACCCTCACTCGCCGGCATATGGCGACCATGGCCACGCCGATCTCGACATGAACCAACTGGTTCAGTTTGACAACGTCGACCCCAGCTCCATGTCCCCCGAGTCCATGCATCAGACGCCTCACTGAGTGGTTCTGTCTGGAGCCTGGTAGAGCTTAGCAAAGGGGAGCTAACAGGAAGCTCCTCGGCATAAGACAGGCGTACATACAAATTTGGGACGTGCTCCCAAATGCTTTCTTGGCAAAGAAAGGGGAGTTGGCTTGCCTTTTGGTCATTCACAGCTGGCGTTGAGGCGCTCGATATATACCAGTTGGGTTGCGCTTGGTTTGCTTCCGACACCGATGACTGTGTTGCGTGATCCAGTTCTCGCTCCTCATTCACCCATCGGCCACGACGACTCTGCATGACGATACTTCGATTCGGAATCTCGATCATGCATGTCTGGCACAAGCGATCGTACACTTTGCACATCATTTGGATTTTCCCCCCAACACTTTCGAGTCATTTATTGTCGCGAACGAACAAATTCCGCGTGCTGCGATGGTCAAGGGCACATGTTCGTGCCAGACCTCGTCATCCTCGTCATTTTGCCACGCCGATTGCGAACAGACCGACGGCGTGACCCCTAATAACAATTCCCTTCGTCTTCGGTTGGCTTGCGTTGCACATCACTGTCTCGTTGATCTTTATTTTTATTTTTTTATCTACTCATTTCATCTGTCGTCGATGAAAACTCAGATGTCCTTGGCTGCGGGCTTGGGGGAGGAACGAAAAATTAGGGAAAAAGCCCAGGTGGCTTGGGATTTCTCCTGGTTCTTAATCATACACACGCTTTTGTGAGGATATACAACACTCCGACACACACTATTTTGTCTCCCTTATACTACTGGGTATTTTCTTGGGTTGATGGGCTGTGTGGGGGAGCAGGGGCTTTGCGGCTTGTGTGTTTGTATGCCGGCATCGCAGCGGCGGTCATGGGAAGCCGCCTGCTCGAGGGTCGAGCAGCGAGGAGGCTTAGCCGGCCGTTCCTCGAAAGAGACGGCTAGCTTGTAAGTTTTGACGATAGAGTTGAGAGACAGACGGGCATCGAATCCCTGTTTTCCCACTTTACACGCACAGTCATGAATGCTTGATTCCGTGAAGTCGATTGAACCTCCTACCCCTATCCGTGTAGTGCGTCGCGAATCGTTGGGAGCGGGGCCGTAAAGACTGGCAAGGATTTGCGACTAGCGCGGCGACATGGGGATAATGATGCTCCACGGCGTTCAGTTGATTCAGCCCATTGCAAGTCCGATGGCACCTCCGGAGCAGATACTGTGACAGTGAGGCGATGCAACAACGTCCTGGGCGAGTTGAAGCCCCGATGTCCCAAGGCACGGCGACGAGGGTCGAGAATGAAACCGGACCGGCCGAGCAAGGAGGACAAGCTTTGATACGAGATTGCAGAGTTGGATCCGGAGCAGAACACATCGGGGGCTAGAGAAAGGGGAACCAGAGTCGGTTGCTGGCCGGTACTGTAACCGAAGGTTGGAAGGAAAAGAGCAGAAGGTAACATTGGACGGACCTGTTTGTTCTAGAAGGCCCCGTAAGGCACGCGGTTGTCGCCAGGTTTGTCACGTATAGGGAAAGGGTATGGATATCATGCAAGGCAAGGAGGGATCGCCAGTAGCTTTGTTGACGCGGGCGTGTGTCCGTCCCCCGTTTTCTCTCGTATATCTAGCCGATCTAGGGCTGCGAGAGTGAGATGCGATGGTTGACCAACGTCGCACCGGTGCTCGTCGGAAAGACAGAGCAAAGGCCCCCTATCGCTGTTCATAAACCTTGTGTTGGAGTAGTTAGGCATGCATGTCACTTCTCTCTCTCTCTCTCTCTCTCTCTCTCTCTCTTCCTCTCTCTCTCTCTCTCTTCCTCTCCTTTTTTTCATCATCTTCTTCGTCGAGCATGTTACTGTATCATTTGTGGACCTGTGCGGCCTATTCATGAGCATCTGCGCCACCACCACGACGGCAGCCGGAGTTTGCTCCCCGCGGTCCGGACGGGTTCCGCGGACAAGTGGTCCGAAGGGGAGGAGGTTTGGTTCGTTGCGACATTGTTGGTGAGCATGGCGAGGTGCCGACCGGAACGACAACGTGCTAGTTTTTTTTTAGTTTTTTCTTTTCTTTTTAGCTAGTCTTCCTTGGCTGGGGTTCCCCTGTGGCAGATCCGGCAGCCCAGCTGTGCGGCCACGTTCGTCTGAAGGCTCAAGGTTTCCGATGCTGTCAGCAGAGGGAGAGGCTACTCCTAAAGCAACGGCGGGCTAAAAATAACGATTAAACGACAGCAAAAAGCGAGAAGGGGAGGGTGAGGGGAGAATACCAAGTTAGTTTAGCTGCCATTGGCGCCATGAGATGGAGGGATGTTTCGGAAAAAGGAAGAGAGAAACAAGAGGGAGAAAGTGTGATGAAAGTCATGACTGTCGCCAAAACGTCTTGGCTTTTTTTACCCACTGGTCAATGTGTGTGAGCATCTTGGTGGTGGTGTAGTGTGGTGATGGGTTGAGATAAAGTCGTAGGACGGTTGGGGGGACGCTGCGCTGCGCCGCACCATGTTTCTTTCCCGCAGCTTCCGGAGTGAAGTGCATGCGCCCTCGAGCGGGGCCTTGCGCACCCTCGCATTCTGGCATCTTCTCGCCCAAAGATGCGCCGTGCGATGCGGGGCAGGCACTGCGTGACATGCTTACGGATAGGCAGCCTAGGTATCTACTGTACCCGGGTGACCTATGCTGTCATGACGTACCCTCCGTGCCATCTCATCTCCATAAGGCACCGGGCAAGGGGGCAAATGGGAAAGAACAGTGATGGTGGCAGTGCTGAATGCGGGCCAAGCCTCGTTGGAGCCACCAACACCGACTCGCGCGTCGTTCCTCAGCTCTGGTTGGATCCCATTGATTAGGTAGGTAGGTAGGTAGGTAGGTAGGTACGGATATCTCACTCGAGGTGCATACCTGGGTAGTGTGTTACCTACATATTACATACCTGCCTGGTCTATCTACCTACCTACCTTGGGTATTCATGACCCTCACTATCCATCCGTACCTACCGACGGAATCGACTGTCTCCCCCCACTCCTTCCGTGTCCCATCCTTCCGAATATGAGCCACTGACACGTCTTGATTTTTTGCCAAGGCCCTTGTTGCGCCTGACTCTCTTGCGTGTTGATGGTGGCACAGCCCTCTGGACGCTGCCAACCTTTTCCGTGTTCCGCCAGTGAACCCAACCCAGGGTTATTTATCTACATAGTACTACTGGTACTGACTGTTCTTGGCTTGTTCCATCCGACGCCATCTATACGTGCCCAAGGCGCCGAGGCATTCCCAAACGCGCAATAGGACGTGGGGCCGATCTGTTCCCATTCACCGTGTATCTCCGCCGCTGGCGCTTACTTTGGCGGCTTTTCTCCTTGTACGGGAATGCAGAACCGCCCGGTCCCGTATACCGTCTTTATTTCCCGCCTTGTCCTTTCTTCGTTGCACCACCTATTTGTCTTGTTTTCTTGCCTTGTCCCCGACTCGCCCGCCCACCGCGTCTTACTCTGCTCTATACCGGACAGTTTCAGCCCTGCCAGCATAACTGCCATTCTTCGCTCGCAGCCCTTAGCTAATTGCGCTGGCCCACGCCTCGGAATCCTCACGCTCCTAGCAGCTACGCTAGATCTAGCAAGGAACGCGCCACCGCAACCGCGCCAGGGGCCAATGAAGAGGCCCTTCATGGCAGAGTCACTCTTGTAAATCCGGGCCGCCATCTAAGGGGACCCGACTGGAACAAGCCTAGTTTTGCTTACCGTCTAGTCGTAAAAGACAAGAAGAAGAAGAAAAAAACCCCAAAAACCCCCAGCTAGACTCAACCACTAACCCCGAGCGCGCCCTTCGATCTCGCCCCTGGCGGGTCTAGGCTGAGAGGCCCATGACCTAGACGGAAAACGGTCAAGCCTGCTCCCTCAAGAATGGCCCGACGAGACATGGCCGACGCCCCTTCGCAGCAAGATGAAGACTGCGACCCCGCCGCCACTGCCCCGTCGAGCTCGAACCTTTTCGACAACCACGCTCAAGACGATTCTCATGACCTGTCCCAGTCCTCAGTGAACCCGGCGCAACGTCTTCACCCAAGACGAGCCGTCACCGACCCAATGGGTAGCAAGGGCACTCTCGACGGCGGCTACGTCCGCTTCTCCGACGAGCTGCCTCGCGACGCTGTGCGCGGCTTCAACCCGGATAAGTCCCACCCGCATCTGAGCAACCCGAGACTCTACACGATCCCCTCTAGGAGTGATCTGGAAGGGCATCCCCCGCCAGAGTCGTCCTCGTCGCGGCGCGCCCGCCCAACCAGCGGCCAGAGCTCTGCTCAGCCTTCGGATACCGACCTCAAGTATCCCGTATACCGGCCAGAACCGACCAAGAGGACGAAATGGCGTGTTGCCAAGGAGTCGATGAGCGGCCAGCTCACAAAGGCCTATCGTGACTATATCGTCCAGGGGCTGTTGCGCCAGAAACCCCTGCCCCCCAGCGCAGACGGACGACACATCCCGCTTGACATGTCGAGGAAGCGAAGCGACGCCCTCGTTGACGAGCGCACCAAGAAACCGTACGCAAGCAACTTCATCCGATCTAGCAGGTACACGATATGGAGTTTCTTGCCGAAGCAGCTCCTGTTCCAGTTCAGCAAGATGGGCAACTTTTACTTCCTCGTCATCGGCATCATCCAGGCCATACCGGGCCTCAGCACTACGGGACAGTGGACAACAATTGCGCCTCTCGCCGTGTTTGTGTCGTTGTCGATGGCCAAGGAAGGCTACGATGACTATCGCCGCTATCTTTTGGCCAAAACCGAAAACTTGAGCCATACGTCGGTTCTTGGAGAACGGTCGAAGAAGGCGACGGCGAGGATGAAGAGCCGCAAGGGACTCGAAATGGCCGAGACTTCAGTGGACGGGTGGACTGAGATTGAATGGCAAGACCTCAAGGTTGGCGATGTGGTCAAGCTTCACCGCGACGATGACGTTCCGGCCGATATAGTTCTGCTGCACGCAACCGGACCGAACGGCACAGCCTACATCGAAACCATGGCTTTGGACGGCGAGACGAACCTCAAAGCGAAGCGGGCATCCCCAATCCTGGCCGAAAGATGTCAAACTGTGGAGGGGATCAGGTCTTGTCAGGCGACCATTGTCTCCGAGGACCCCAATATGGATCTCTACAGATATGAGGGTCGTGTGACCGTCAAAGAAGAGACACTGCCGTTGTCACTCGACAACGTCATCTATCGCGGGTCCACCGTCCGAAACACCACGGAAGTGATCGGTATAATCGTCAACTCGGGCGAGGAGTGCAAGATCAGGATGAATGCCAATAAACACGTGCGCACCAAGGCGCCGGCCATGCAGCGCGTTCTCAACAGAATCGTCATCTGGCTCATCTTCGTGCTCCTTGCACTGAGCAGCGGCCTGACGTTGGGCCACTATCTCTGGAGAGACCCTACCGAGGCGGCGTCCTGGTACCTCATGGGCGACAGCGTTGGCATGAAAAAAATATTCATCGCCTTTATCCTGATGTTTAATACCTTGATTCCGCTATCGCTGTATATCAGCTTGGAGATTATCAAGATCATCCAGTTCTACATGATGGGAGATGTCGAAATGTACGATCCTGTCACTAACACACCTATGGTTGCCAACACTACAACAATTTTGGAGGACCTTGGACAGGTCAATTACGTCTTCTCGGACAAGACGGGCACTTTGACCGAAAACGTGATGCGCTTCCGGAAGATGAGTGTTGCTGGGACTGCCTGGCTGCATGACATGGATATCGAACGAGACGAGCAGGCCAAGCAGAAGCTTATCGAAATGGCCCGAAAGAAGCGTAAAGGAAAGGGGAAAGACAAGAACCGCGAAAAGACTACAAACGACAACGAGCATGGCTCCTCCCAGTTGCAGCCTGCCCAGGGGCGTCCTTCCATCAGTTCCTATGGCCGAGGGCAATCCGCCAACCGGGCCCCTCGTGATGAACTTGAGCTCAAGACTGAGGATCTCCTCGACTACCTACGACGCAAGCCAGATACCACGTTCTCCAAGAAGGCCAAGCAGTTCCTGCTCTGCATCGCTCTCTGCCACACCTGCCTACCGGAGGTCAAAGAAGACGGTAAAATCGATTATCAAGCTGCGTCCCCGGACGAATTGGCCTTGGTCGAGGCAGCGCGCGATCTGGGATACCTCCTTATCGATCGACCCGCACAATCGGTTGTTTTGCAGCTCCCGGAAGCTGATGGAACCACCAAGAGGGAAACGTACCAGGTCCTCGACGTGATCGAGTTTAGCAGCCAGAGAAAGAGAATGTCCATCATCATTCGCATGCCTGACGGTCAGGTCTGCGTCTTCTGCAAAGGCGCCGACAACGTCATTCTGCCTCGTCTCAAGCTCAGCAGCCTGGCTACCCAGAAAGCCAACGAAGTCAATCGGAGGGCTTCAATCCGCAGAAGCGTCGAAAAGGACAAAGCTCAACAGCAACGTCTGAGCACCAGCGGCACACCTCGCAATAGCTTCGTGGTTGGGCGAACATCAATGTCGGACCGACGCAGTATGATAAACCAGAGGATCTCTGGCGACATGTACAGATATTCGAGTGTCGTCAATGACGATTTTGAAACCCGGTCCCCGCGTAGAGGGTCAGCAGATATCCTCTCTTCGCCCATGGGCGCCCAAGACATGTGGTCATCCCCCCGTCACAGCATGGCAATGTCGGCGAGTGAAGCCGAGGTCGACGAGCTCATTGACGAGACGACCGCGCTCAAAGAGGGCGCAGTGCTCGAGCGGTGCTTCCAGCATATCAATGACTTTGCCTCCGACGGTCTGCGGACTTTACTCTATGGTTACAG
The DNA here is from genome assembly GCA_030867225.1 of Colletotrichum caudatum. NCBI lineage: Eukaryota > Fungi > Ascomycota > Sordariomycetes > Glomerellales > Glomerellaceae > Colletotrichum > Colletotrichum caudatum. The sequence goes on from MU846080.1 coordinate 42,119, forward strand.
ATATATCAGTGAAGACGATTACAGCTCGTGGAGGAAAATTTACCAAGCCGCCACTACCAGTCTAGACAATCGACAGGAGAAAATCGAGACCGCCGGTGAGTTGATTGAGAACAAATTCGATCTTGCCGGGGCCACAGCAATCGAGGATCGCCTGCAAGAGGGTGTGCCGGAAACCATTGATAAGCTTCGTCGCGCCGAAATCAAAGTCTGGATGTTGACGGGAGACAAGCGCGAGACCGCCATCAATATCGGACACTCTGCCGGTCTGTGCAAACCGTTTTCGGAGGTCTTTGTTCTTGACGCCATAATGGGCAACTTGCAAGACTCCATCCTATCGACCCTTGGCGAGGTTGCGCGTGGCATGGCCCCTCACTCTGTAGTGGTGGTTGATGGCCAGACATTGAGCATCATCGAAGGGGACGAGGACCTGAGCTTCCTCTTTTTCGATCTCGTGGTGAGAGTCGACTCTGTCATTTGTTGCCGTGCCTCTCCCTCACAGAAAGCCTCTCTTGTGAAGCGCATCCGTCGACAGGTGCCACATTCCCTGACCCTCGCTATTGGGGACGGAGCCAACGACATCGGCATGATCCAGGCTTCTCATGTCGGTATCGGCATTTCGGGCCGTGAGGGTCTGCAAGCTGCTCGTATTTCCGACTACGCCATCGCACAGTTTCGCTTCCTGCAGCGTCTGCTGTTCGTTCACGGACGCTGGAACTACCTGAGAACCGGCAAATACACCCTCGCCACTTTTTGGAAGGAGATTGTTTTTTTCCTGCCGCAGGCGTACTTCCAACGATACACGGGGTACACTGGAACATCTCTGTACGAAAACTGGAGTCTGACGGTGTTCAACACGTTCTTCACTTCACTGGCGGTCATCCTACTCGGTGGGTTGGAGAAGGACCTGCAGCCAGAGACGCTCCTCCAGTTCCCCGAGCTGTACACGTACGGCCACAAGAACAGAGCGTTCAATGTCAAGCTCTACATAGGCTGGACATCACTTGGCCTCATTGAATCGTTGATTATTTTTTGGGTGAACTGGGCTGTCTACAACTCTCTGCCGTTCGACCAAGACACGTCGCTCTACGCGATGGGCAGCGTTCCATTTACCGTCTGTGTAGTGTTCATCAACATCAAGCTGATGTAAGTCAATCCTATGTGAGGTCCTGCCCAAATCCCCCTCTAACCTTTACCCAGGGTCCTCGAGATGGAGAACAAGAACGTGGTTATCTTGATCGGGTTCATCATCTCAGTTGGCGGCTGGTTTCTCTGGAACGTCATACTCTCGGCCTCTTTCCGGGACGTCGTACGCATATACCAAATTCGCCACGCTTTCCTGCAGAATTTTGGCAGAACACTAAGCTTCTGGACCACGATACTCCTCGCCCTTGCGGCTGTCATATGTCTCGAGCTAGTCGTCAACGCTATACGTCGAGTCTACTGGCCCTCCGATGTGGACCTGATGCAGCGTCTGGAAAGAAAGGGACTCAACGAAAGCGATAGAGAGGCCGGAAACGGGCACGACCCGAGAACGATATTAGAGGCCACCGGAAGCAAGACCAAGTCGGCCGTTGGTCAAGAAGAGGAGGTGCGGCTGTCTAACTTGAATGGTGCGTCTGGACTGAGCCACGCCAAAGGCCGTCTGTCGTTCCACCAGACACGGCATTCGAGGATGTCGAGGGAGGAACATGCTCCCAGGCCCTTTACGCCCCCGATTGAGGAGGGCAATGGGGCTCTGGAGGCGGAGCAGTATGAGCCGAAGCCGCCCAAGGAACCACAGCTTTCTCTGGCAACAAAGTGGCTGGGTAGCACCAAGGGCACCCGTACGGATGGGCCGATTGAGTTGCAGTCTACGAAGGGATGAAAGATGTTGGGCGCATTCACGCGATTTAAGATGCATACGACATGAGGGTTCCTAATCTGTTGGCACAGGAGTTGGGGTTATGATAAACGAAAAACATATGTGATCTGTACATACATACAGTTGCAATTGGGGAGGAGAGCTTCAACCTTGTAGCGGCAGCTTGGGCTGTACTCTACCTTTTCCCCCTTTTTCTTTTTCTTTTCATCTTTTTCTCTAGATACCACACAGCAGGAGGCATAGAGCTCCGTGCCTGGCATATGTAATAGGCCGAAAAGTAAACACGCAAAAACAGGGGGTTGACTGAATGTATGTAGCACCGAGGCCCGCAAAGAAACGAAGCTTCTCTCCACTTGACAAACCAGCAAAATGTGTTCTCCGCTGGCGTCCTCTCACCTTTGGATCAACTCACGTTTAGGGAGACAGCTGCGGCCGGTAGGAATAACAAAGAGCGAATTCTATGCGGTCCGGGACAGAGATGTGTTCCATTACGTATTAGAAAAATGGGGGCCGACACGAGAGTTGTCGCTTTTATGTACACGGTTATAGCGGGGGCAATTCCCCTCTACCCTCCCTCACAACGGACACGTCGTGGGACCGTTTTGCAGCGTGATTGCGGGCGGTGAGTGCAAGTTTGTTACAATCATGATTGCGAGGAGCTTGGGGGTTGGCGGTGGAGAGATTAGTTGTCCTTCTTGGAGTCGTCCTGCTTCTGCTCCCCAGACGCTTCCTTCTTGTCAGACTTCTCATCCTTATCGGAGTCGGACTTGCTCTCATCCTTCTTGGAGTCGTCAGACTCCCCCTTGGGCTTGTCATCGGACGATTCCTCCTTCTCAGGCTTGGAATCTTCCTTTGAGTCCTCCTTGGCTTTCTCTTTGGAGTCGGACTTCTTCTCCTCCTCCTTGGGCTTGTCCTCGGATTCTTCCTCCTTGGAGCTGCCCTCAGACTTCTCTTCAGACTCGTCTGACTTTTCGTCATTCTTCTCTTCTTCCTTGGGATCCTCCTCGGCCTCCTCTGTTTCCTCGTGCTTCTCCTTGTGACCAGCGTGGGCGCCGTGGCTCTTGGGAGACGGGCTGTTCCAAGGCTGGATGACTGCAATGCCAGCAAGGAAGACGGCTAGTGAGCCAATGGCACTATGTGGAGAATGTTTGTCAACAAGGCACGCAAGCATCAAAAAAAGAAGCAGAGGAAGAAAGGGAGACGAGGGCGAAAGGGGGAAGAAAGGTTGACGTACAGTGGAAGCTCGCTCTGCGGCTTTGCGCCGTTTTGGCTGGCATAAGTCCTCTGGGTGAGCTGAGGACGGTACTGGGGACGAATTGTACGACGCGCCGAAACCCGGAGGGCGGAGCGAATGGAAGCAGCTCTGGCGAAAGACATGTTGGATAAAACGGGAATTGAGCTCTGGAGAGAATCGATATGTCTTGTAAATTGCAGAAATATCAAGCAGACGAGCTTGAATGCCAGTCAATTGAGTGGGTTGAGACGTGTTCTCGTGATAATCATGGAGCGAAAAAGGAGAATCAGACAGGTGCGCTTCGAAGAGAGGCAAGCAAGCAAGCAAGCAAAAGCAAAAAGCAACCAAACCAAGCCAAGCCAAGCTGGGATGGGAGGGATTTCGTTGGCGGCTGGCCAGGCCTGCCATCCGAAGTTGGGAGCTCGGAGCTGCGAGCTGCACAACAACAGCCAAAAAGCTGGGGCGGAAACTGGAGGAACGAGCTTGGAGAGCATCGGCCAATGAAAGCGAAGAGACTGGATGCTTCCAGATGCTGGGGTGGCTGGTTTCCCCATAGCTTGTGGTGACGACATCGCCGGGGTCGGGTGGGACGGATGGCTAGCACATGGGCGCACATAGCGCAGAGCTCAGTTTGATTATATAAGCCATGAGCACCGGGACCTGGATATACCGAATTTCCGACATCCTGCACGATGCTCTCCCGGCGGCTGCTTCATCAGTCAGCGGGAGGTCATTGCGGGCAGGTGGGGTCCACTTCGCGGGGCAGGAACGTCCCGTAGCAGGCAGTGAGGGAGGGACCTAACCTTACCTGATCTCCCACCCAACGGCGCTGGCTGGAGCTCGCTACGAAGACATCACGAACCCCACCTCCAAACAGCAGCGCCTTTTGACGAGGGGTCTCTGCTGTCGATCTACTACACATACAAAGAACAAACCAACTCAATCCGCCTACCATTTCCTTCTCAATCACTCACAAATCTTCCATCTCGCAGGACGGTTCATTTTATCATCGGCCTCTGCATGGTCAGAGCCACCGAGTCCCGCTAACACGCCACCTGCTGCGACCTCCTCCTCCTCCTCCTCCTCTCCCGTCTCGCTTTCCTCCACCGCAGTCGTAAGATACCCCCGTCAACCTACGCCAACGCAACCATCAAAATGTCTTCGTCGAGCGTGCCCCAGAACCCGACGCCCCAGACGGTGATCCAGCTCGTCCAGAAGCTGGGAGATGCCGACCCCGACTTCCGTTTCATGTCCCTCAACGACTTGCTCCAGGTTCTGGCCAACGGCAAGCCCGACTTCTTGCATCACGACTACAATGTTGCCGCACGCACCGTCGATAGTATTATCAAGACCCTCGACGACCAGAATGGCGAGGTCCAGAACCTGGCCATTAAATGGTGCGAACAGGATCCTCTCCCAACCCTCCTGACCTTGTCGGAAAGAGCTGACCGTTCGCTTCTGCAGTCTTGGCCCGCTGGTCATGAAGGTCCCGACACCCATTATCGCCCCGATGATCGAGAAGCTCTCCTCCATCAAGCTGAAGAACTCTGTTGACAACGCTGTCCCCTCGTTGGCCCTGCGCGCCGTCATCATGGCCCTATCGAAACCCACACCAGGCCTGCCGCCTTCGAAAGAGGTCCAGGAGTCCTATCAGGCCATCAGCCGGGTGCTCATCCCGCGACTGCTGGGCCCCGGTGGCAAGGTACAGCCTCAGAACCCCTCCAACAACATCCAGCTGCCGCCTGTTCCGCAAGGGCTCCTTAAGGTGGACAAGGACCTGAGCGCAGAGTCTGTTGATATTCTCATCGAGGTCGTCAGGTGCTTCGGTACAATGCTGTCCGCCCTTGAAGTTGAGGCGATGCAGGATGCAGTCATAAGCTTGCTGGAGAACGACAAGACATCATCGGTCGTCAAGAAGAGGGCCGTGGTGGCCATTTCGATTCTCGCTATACACCTCTCGGATGATCTACTAAACCAATTGGTCCAGCGGATGGCCACTGACCTTGGCAAGTCCGAACTCTCCGCTGTCACTCGCCGCCTATACATCTCCATTACCGGGTCTCTCGCGAGATCGATCCCCGCCCGCTTCGGTACACACCTCGCCATGCTGGCACCCTTCATTCTCCAGGCCCTTAGCGAGAGCGAGCTTGAGAAGCACCTGGAGGAGATTAGCGACGGAGATGATGTTGGACAGGACTTCAACGAGGTGCGGGAGTCTGCCCTCGTGGCCCTAGAGTCATTCCTGGCGGCGTGCCCGACAGAGATGCGTCCTTTCACCGACGAAACCATCAAGGCGACCCTTAGATATCTCAAGTACGACCCCAACTACGCCATGGGCGACGACGACGACGAAGATATGGAGGTCGACGAAGAAGAAGACGAGGAAGATGCGGACGACGAGTTCGAGGACGATGCCGGTTTCGATGATGATGACGACGCGAGCTGGAAGGTCCGTCGTTGTGCCGCCAAGGCTCTGTACACTCTCATCTCTACCCGAGGAAGCGGCGACTTGCTGGAGAACGGCGTCCTATACAGCCAGGCCGGCCCCACGTTGGTCAAGAGATTCGACGAGCGGGAAGAGAACGTACGTCTCGAGGTAATCTCCTGCTTGTCCCTGCTTGTCCGCAAGACTGGCGAGGGCATCTACCCCACCGATCTATCGCTCGATGACCAAGAGCCGGAGGCTCCTAGCTTGATCCCTGTCAGCCGGAAGCGTAGACGGCAAAGCAGTGGTGGCGGGTCTATGAGCGCTCCACACACAGCCACCGGTCTGACATCTCCAACCCTTGAGAGAATCCCTTCCAGTGGCCCTCGCGCCGACCTAGCCCGCTTTACGCCGACAATTGTCAAGGCTTCCACCAAGCTGCTCAAGGGTAAGGTCATCCCTACGAAGCAGGCCATCATCAACCTCCTGGACGACATCATCACGGTCCAGCGGGGCGGCCTGTCGGACTACTTCAACGATGCCATTGGTCCCATCATCGAGTCCATCAAGCCCACCGGCGCTTCTGCTCTCGCTTCGTCCCTTGCGGCCTCGGGAGGCAATGCGTCGGCCACACCCAGCACCCTGCGTGTTGCTGCTCTGAAGCTTACCAGCGATATTGCCAAGACTCATTCGTCGAGTCTTCTGCAGCCGTATCTGACCAAGATTGTCGCCGGTGTGACCGCGGCAGCAAACGATCGGTTCTACAAAATCTCAAGCGAAGCCATTGGGACGATTGAGGAACTGGTGAAGGCAATCACGCCTCCTCGTTCCAAGATGACGGCACAGAAATTCAAGGGCGAGCTGCAGAAGCTTTTCGACACCATCATGGACAGAATCACCGCAACCGATGCCGACGCCGAGGTCAAGCAGCGTGGTATTCACGCTTTGGGCGTATTGCTATCAAGGACTTCTGGTGCCGACGGCGCTGGTTTGATTCAGCCAGACAAGCGCCAGGCAGCCTTGGCCGCTCTGCTCGACCGACTGAAGAACGAGACGACCCGCCTTGCCGCCGTCAGAGCTGTCGACAACGTTGCTGCCTTCAGCACCAGCAGTGGACAGCTCGAGACGTCGTGGATCCGGGAGGTTGCTTTGGAGCTGGCGGGACAACTGCGCAAGGCCAATCGCTCTCTCCGTGGTTCCAGCATCGTCGCTTTAAAGCACCTCATCGTGTCGCCGACGGCCAGAGGCGAGCTGGACGCAGACACCATCCAAGGTCTCGTCTCGGCGTTGGTACCCGTGGTTAGCAACAATGATACCCACCTGTTGGGGCCAGCCCTGCTCATTCTTGCAGCGCTTGTTGAAGAGAGTGCAGTCCTTGTTGTTACAGAATCAATGACTGCTACCATCTGCAACCTCCTCAAGTCTAGCTATGCTAGCATTGTCTTGGACCAGATCCTCATCCTCGTCACGAAAGTGGGTGAAAGCGGTGCCGGCCAGCCCCTCATGCAAGGTCTTCTCAAGGATGTGAGCATCGAAGGCGACCCGGTTGTGGTTGGAAAGGTCATTGGCGCGCTTCTTGTGGCCAGCGGAAGCTCTGCGGGTGTCACAGTCGAGAGCTTCATCTCTGAGCTGCAGACCAGCTCGAATAACAAGGACGACGCTCGCCTGAGCCTGGCACTGGCAGTGCTCGGCGAGGCCGGTCTCCGTCTTGGGGCCAACTCGCCCTTGAAGCCGGAACTGTTCTTGCAGCAGTTCCATGACGAGCCCGACAAGGTCTCGATATCGGCCGCAGTGGCGCTCGGTCGTGCGGGCTCGGGCAACGTTTCCGAGTACCTCCCAGTCATTCTGGAAACCATGCAGAAGGGTGGCAACACGCAGTACCTGCTGATTCAATCGATCAAGGAAATCCTGCAGCAAGTCACCGTTCTGTCCTCGGAGGTTGCCAAGTTTGCCGGCGACATCTGGCAGCATCTTCTCTCCGCTTCCACCATCCCCGACAACCGTGTTGTGTGCGCGGAGTGTGTGGGTCGGCTGACCATCATCGATTCCCAGACATACATGCCCCAGTTGCAGGTATGTTGACACGGTCCGTGAAGACAACAAATCTGTGCTAACCTTTGGCAGTCACTTTTGAGAGACCAAAACCCCGATATCCGTGGCATGTCGGTGCAAGCTGTTCGTTACACGCTGCCTGACAGTGATGAAGCCTTCGATGCCATGCTCAAGAACGTCCTTGTTGACATGCTCCTTGTCATGCTCCAGGACTCGGAGATGGACAACCGCCGCCTGGCCATGTCAACATTGAATTCGGCGGCGCACAACAAGCCCGATCTGATTTTGCCCCACCTCGGCGATCTGATGCCGTTTGTGCTGGCCGAGTCGGTCATCAAGCCGCAGCTGATTCGCGAGGTCATGATGGGCCCCTTCAAACATATGGTGGATGACGGCCTTGAAGTCCGCAAGGTATTTTTCGTCTTGGCACACTGCTTGAGACTATGCTAACCATAACTAGAGCGCATACGAGACTTTGTACGCTCTTATGGAAACGGCTTTCTCGAGGATCAACAACATCGACTTTTACGACCGTGTGGTTGCTGGTCTTAAGGATGACAATGATATTCGCAGTCTCTGCAACCTGATGGTATCTAAGCTTATCGTCCTCGATCCTGATGAGACGAGCCGTCGCCTGGACTCCATCGCCGAAGCGTACCGCGCCATTCTCTCGACAAAGCTGAAGGATGGCGCCGTTAAGCAGGACGTGGAGAAGCAGGAGGAGGCCAACAAGAGCGTCCTCAGAGTGACGCTCCTCCTTGGCGACAGACTCAAGGGTGCCAAGGGGGGTTCTGGCAAGGCGGCAGCAAACGCCAACGCGGGCGGTGCCAGCCAGGCTTGGAACGCTTACTGGGAATGGGCTAATAAGGAGTTCCAGACGCAGCTTAGAAATTTGCGTGAGGAGAGCAAGGAGAACCGCGCACTGTAAAGCGAGGAAAAGTTTGAGGTTTGGTCTGGGGACCGTGAGGCACGGATTACCGTGATACGAGTAGCAGAAAAAGAACCAGATTCCTGCATTGTCTTGACCTATCCAAAACCCGCGTGATTGAACCACTGACTCGGAAGGCAGAGTAGCTGGCTTTCTGTATCACCGCCTGTGACACAGGAATACAGCCCACTTTCATGGATAGGCGATATACATACGTGAGGTTTGTTACAAGCACCAGATCATTTCGAGGAGAGATTTCTCTTGATAACAGTCTACTCTGACTAACTACAAACGCATGCCCGCCTCGCAGGCCCCGGTCGTTGCGCCAAGATTACATTAGGCCTTAATTCCATCGGGAAGGGTATCGTGTTTCTACTCTACAAATGCACAACCCGCCCGGCGACTTACCTTTTCCACGCTCTTATCAATCTGTTCTCTCCCCGCTTTCCTAGTTTTTGTTCGTTCCTCCGGGATCCGACCCAACAATTGTAACCTCATCCTCCTGACGGGAGACAGTGTTGTTGTCCAGCCCGCTCTCCACCTTGGCTGGAGCGACGATGCCATCCACGCTTCGCTCCCGAATCTTCTCGTCCTCCAGCTCCTTCTCGCTCTCCTCGTCGACGTACTTCTCCTTTCGCGCCTCCCCGACAACCATGGCCGCACCGACCCCGGAAGTCCCGCCCGCCGCGGCCCCGGCCTGGGCCGCCTCAACGTCTTCGGTGGCCTTTATCGTCGCCTCCTGCCCCTTCTTGACGCTCTTCCACTCCATCCCGGCCGCGCCGAGCATCGCAGAACAGACCAGCACCAGGCCGACGACGAACACGACCCTCAGCGCGTCGTTGTAGGCCTCCAGCACGGGTCCTCTCACGGCGGCCGGCAGCTGCGTCAGAGTCGTGGCCCCGGACCCCTTGATGTCGACCCCCTCGAGCCCCGGGAGGCCCCTGATGCGCTTCACGAGCTCGTTGTTGAGCACGTTCTGCCCGACCGAGATGAAGACGGCGCCGCCCAGCGTCTGCGAGAAGAACATGGCGCTCGCGCCAATGGGCACGTCCTTCTTCTTGAGGACCGTCTGGGCGGCGAGGTTGGGCGCCTGGAAGCACATACCCATGCCGAGGCCGTAGATGATCTGGTACCCGACCCACTTGGCCGGGCCGGAGTGGACCCCGAGGGTGGTGAGGAGGCCGGCGCCGACGGCCATGACGCTGACGCCGACGAGCATGACGGGGGTGTAGTACCCGACGCGGGCGATGAGGCCGCCCCCGGCGGCGACGGACACGGTCATGGAGAGGACGAGCGGGAGGGTGCGGATGCCCGACTCGACGGCGGAGACGCCCTGGATGGCCTGGAAGTAGATGGGGATGTAGTAGGTGAAGATCATCATCTGCGCGCCGATGGAGAAGGCGGCCCAGGCGGCGAAGGCGATGGAGCGGTTGAGCATGATGCGGGGCGGGATGGTGGCGGTCTCGGGGAGGAAGACCTGGACCGCGACGAATGAGGCGATGAGGACGAAGGCGAGGACGAGCAAGGCGATGATGCGCGGGTTGTTCCACTGGACGGTGGTGTTAGCGGGTTGCGTTCACAACGAAAATACCCGAGAAAGGATTCAAGAGGAAACCGGAAAACAGGGTTGGGTTGGGTTAGACTCACTGCGTACTCGACACCTCCCCACTGCAACGCGAGAAGGAGACACACGACACCGGGGATGAAGACGGCCGTTCCCAGAAAGTCCAGCTGCCTCAGCTTGGACCACAGCGAGGTGTCGTCGAGATCCTGGTCCGGCGGCGTCATGACGAGGGCGATGACGACCAGGGAGACGCCGCCCAGGGGCAGGTTGATGTAGAAGCACCACCGCCAGGTGGCCTTGGTGGTGAAGGCGCCGCCAAGGAGGGGGCCGAGGACGGAGGCGAGGCCGAAGACGGCGCCGAAGGCGCCCTGGTACTTGGGGCGGCGGTGGAGCGGGACGGAGTGGACCATGACGACGATGGTGCCGGCGATGATGCCGGCGCCGCCGACGCCGGCGATGGCGCGGCCGGCGATGAAGGCGGGGCTGGAGGGGGCGGCGCCGCAGACGGCGGAGCCGACCTCGAAGAGGATGACGGACGAGAGGAAGACGTTCTTGATGGGGAAGAAGGCGTAGAGCTTGCCGAAGAGGAGCTGGAAGGCGCAGGTCGTGAGGAGGTAGGCGGAGCCGTACCAGCCTATGTCGGTGACGGAGTGGAAGTCGTCGGTGATTCGGGGCACGGCGGTGGCGATGATGAGGCGGTCCTGCGGCGGCGGTGTTAGTCTGGTGGACGTTGGGGAAAGAGGAGAGGGGGGGGAGGGGTTCCTTACCAGTGCGACAAGGAACATGGTCATGAAGACGGAGATCAAGACGAGGAAGAGCTTGAGGCCTGTAGGGTACTGGACCTCGGAGCGGGATGTCGAGGTATGAGTGAGGACATTTTGTTGTTGTTGTTGTTGTTGTTGTTGATTTTGCTGCTGGTGGTCCTCATCATCGTGGATCTTGCTCGTCCGCGAAGAGGCGGGCTGGTCGGCCGTTGTGGTCGTTGTGGTCGTTGTTGGGACGGCGGCGCCCTTGTCGTGTTTCCTGAAGAACATTGTCGTCGTAAATGCTGAAGGTATCCCTATCAATACAGGTTGAAAAAAAAAAAAAAAAAAAAAAAAAAAAGGAAAGCGCCCTTCACGGTCTTTCCTTTGGTCTTTCGTGATATTGCTTATATGACTGATACTGATAACAGCGACAGGTCTCACCCAAGATGAGCCCGATGTGGGAGAGGAAGCAGTTCACTTCAAAGTCTGGCGGTTTGTCATGAAACGAGAAAAGAAGTAATGGCGATGAGAAGGGAGCAAACAAACGGGACACCGATGAGGACGTCACGCGTCTGGATGTTATATCTCTCTCATCTTAATCACTTCGGTCCGTTATCCTCCCCCTGGAAACAAACAATACACGTGCCTAGTCGAAACGAGAAAAACGAAGACTAGCAACCACCCCCCCCTCCCCCCCCCTTCTTCTCAGACACCCTAGTAAGCCATTCGGTAACGGAAGGGGAAAATGAAAAAATAGAAAATCAACGACGTAGATGATGTTCCGCCGGTTCTTTTTTCGGCAAAGGCCCTCCCATTCCCACGCTAGAAAAGAGCCTCCAATCTTGGCTCCCGCCCTCCCTGCATGTTCCGAGCTGGACCAATCCCAATGGCGCGACAGGGCCAACAACTCGATACCGCCTCTCTCATTATACGGCCGTGGCTGGCCCGCATGTAGGGCTAAGCTACGATCTAAGGGGGGGGTGCGAGCCACAGTCGGTCTCGAGCTTTGGGAGAGGCAAGACGGCCGGGTAAGCGGCACACCTCTCTTCCTCCTCCTCTGCCTCCGTCCCCCGTCCTCCGTCCACCGATTGACTCGCGTGATTAGCTCCATTCCAGCCCTGTCTGCTGCCCGTCTGACAAGAAGCGACGAACGATGAGTGACAACGAGGCAGGAGTTCCGGCTCGTTCCATGCCCGCGAACGCTGAATGGGGGAAAAGAGGCGCTCCTACTAAATGATACAGGACTAGAAGAAAAACCAAAGAAAACCAATAGATGAAGAAGCCGTCATGTCAGACGGGGCCGAGCGGGCAAAGGGGGGAGGGGCGTGCGTGGCATGTCCAGCGATTGTCGATTGTCGATTGTCGATTCTCCGGGGGGGGGCGGCTTTCGTGGTTGGCTGCCTACCCCAACCTAACCCCAGCTGGGGGGATTCGGTCCCGAGACTCTCTCTGCTGGATAGCGGGCAACTCTAACCCCGAGCTCCGAGGGGTGTGCTTCCCTACCGGTACATCGGAGGATATGCCAAGCTCCACCCCGCTGACTATCCGTCTCTTCCAAGGCACGTGGTGGTTTTCCCCCTTCCGAACACAGCGAATCGCGAGCCGCTGTCTCGGACAAGCCTCGCTCGTCCCCCCCCCCCATACCCTTCCCACGTCTGCATGGCCAGGCATGGAAAGACCTTGCTTTGTTGCCTTCCGCCAACTTCCCAAAACGGCCGCCCAGAGACGTGTCAACGGGGATTGGGGCCAGGCGCTGCGTCCTTCAGCCCCTGAGTGCGATTCGAAAAGGTAAGTAAGACGGGATAATTGTCGAGAGTCCATGACGCCACCCTCTCCCGCGAAGGCATTATGCGAGTCCCGTAACTCCACCGGTTGGTCAGAGAGCGCAACGCCTTCGGGCACCGGTGCCACCCGTTCGTTCGTATCGTGAAATGCCGCCGGAACCCGCCGAGGGAGGGGGGGGGACCTGGCACCGTTTCCTTCATTTCCATCATTGTATCGTCGCAAGACTGATGACCGAATCCATCACGTAGAATAGGAACATGCTACCCCGTCTTCATAGTGCAGTCAGTCCCAAGGGGCCCTCATAGGCACCCGTATTGTTTTACCATTAGGTATTTTCGTCATCTCATGGCACTATCGTCACAGATGGGGGAGGGGGAGAGTTGTCACTTTTGACGCCTAAGCACCGGAGAAAGACGATCCAAAGCCAAATAGTCCCTTCCTGATACAGCCCACACACCCTCTCTTTTTCCTTCTCTACCCTCTCTTTCTCTCCCAGTAATGAGGCCTGTCCAATTGGCATGTCCATGCCCCTTTCCTTCTTTTTTTCTTCCCCCAGTATCTCAAGCATCATGATGCCAACCCAAATGCGATTGATTACCAGCCTCTGTTCGCCGGAGGTACGCCAAAGTTTCCAAACTGCCCAAACATGTTTGCAGCGGGCTGCTGCGTCGTGTTGCCGTTAGGGACCCCCAAGTCCGCCCACATATCCAAGTCATAAAAGTTGGCCGTGTCAAGGAAGTTGCCCAGGTATTGATCCATTGGCTGGTCATGCCTTTGCGGCATGTCCATCTTTATCGTCTGCGCCGGGGACGGTCCGGACGACGACACCTCCGAGCTCGGTTGAGGAACCATCTCCTGCAGGCGCGGGATGGCCGCGGGGGTTTCGTAGGGCAGACCCATCTGGTTCAGCGTCCGCTCTCGTGCCCTCCAGGCTTTCAGCATGTAGACGCCCAGCTGCGTGTTCTCCTTCTTCGACATGTCCCACAGCTCCTCGTGGTACTGGTATATCCTGTCAACAACTCTCCAAGCGCGATCCGCCAGTTTGCCCGTCGGTCTCTGGTACAGCTGCCCAGCCATGACGATGAAGACATCGATCTGGAAGTGCAGCTTGAAGAACCATACAAAGCCCGTGTTCTCCATGAAGTTGTACAGCGCGACATTATGCTCGTGGTGCATCAGGGATATCCGGAACATGTTGTCCTGCACGTTGAAGACCTCGGTGCCCCACTCCGGCAGTTCGCGCATCGGTATCATCATGTTCCGCATCTTATCAATGATCATGGAGCGGAGCTTGGTCGCAACGATATGGATGTTGCCGGCCAAGGGGTCGCAGTACTGCTTCTCCAGCGCAGTGAGTTTCGCATCGAGATTATCTACCAGAGTCTGGTACTTTGCCAGAGACGCCTGCACTGCCAGTTGGGAGTCCTGCGTGTCGTTTTCCATGGCACCGAGGACAACGGCCTCGAAGTCGGGGATTCGGTTCTCGACGATGAAGCGACCAACTTCGTACAAGAGCAGGCAGAAGGCCATCTCCGTCGGTCCTTCTCGGGGCTGGACGGGTTCGGTCGACCCGGGGAACAAGTCGGCGTCGTTTACGTTTTGCGGCGTGTGCGTATCCCAGTTCCAGGGCAACAACGTGTCGCAGAAACCCGACACCATGGCGTACTTGGTGTCCAGCATGATGATCTGCCACCAGAGCCTCCGTCGCATTTCCGTCTCGTACGGTGGTAGATTGAGAAGCTCGCCGTCCCTGTGGAGACCCATCTTTTGAGCGATTCTGATCAGAATACCACTGAGGACCCAGGCTGCATGGCGGTTGTAGCGGCCCTGAAGAGAAATCTGTCGACAGTTAGCAAGTGCGGGCCTGGGGGTCCGATGCGGCCATGCAGACGAACCAGGTACAGCAACAAGGCTTGCAGCGTCATCAGGTCGTGATTCTTGAGAAAGTTGACCTTGGTCAGTGACGCCTTGACGCCTGCAGTGAACTTTTTGAGCGCCTCCTCTCTCGAGGTATCGAGCATCTGCTTCGCTTCTGACTCGGTCATGGTGAGGGAGGCCACGAGGTAAATGGCAAAGAGCAGAGCTTGCGCATTGTTGGCGACATTCGAGTGATTCGCAGCCGCCTCGACAACTAGTGGCTGTAGACTAGGCACGTGTACGAGTTTGGTGATGGGGTTGACCCTTTCCAAGAAAACCTGCCAGAGTCTGAATATCTGAACAGGAGTGGGCGTGACGTCCTCGAGGTCGATCGTGGCGATATCGTTCAGGAGAAGGTCGACGTTGTCGTCAGGGGTGACGGCGTCGGATCCGAGAACGCTTTGTTCTTCTTCCTCGGCCTCGATGATTTGTCGCATAGCCGACAGCTAGAAGAAGGTTAGAACGGACTGGCGCAGGTTATGCGGCCATGGACCGCCGTGGATTACACACCTGATCGTGGACGGTTGCCCAGAGGTAGCTGTCCATGAACCTGACACTGCCATCCTCGACAACTACTTTGCCGGCCGGCTTCCACGACGTCGTCGATGGGGACATATCCTCGGACACCGACGCGGCGCCCGAAGGTAGAGGCAGTTGAGGTATGTTTGGCGAGGGACCAGCCGACGAGGGCGTGGTGAATGTCGAGGGCGACACAGTCGCGTGGGTAGTGGGTGGTGTTGAGGAAGCGGTGGCATATTGCTTTAGCAGAGCCTCGCATCTTGCCAACCTTTCTTGCAAGTCCTGGTTCGGCCTCCTCCTCTTGCGCGCAGGAGCTGGTGTAGAGGGAGTGCATGTGACGTTTGCCTAAGACAGGTCAGCGCGCATCGGGGCGGGGCGGGGCGGTACAAGGGAGGGGCGGCGCACCTTGATGCAGTTGGAGCATGGGGTGTTCCGGTCGCATTTGATCTTGCGATGCTGGCAGAGAACACAAGCCAGAACCCTCTGGCTCTTGTTGTGGTTCGGATTGGGATTCATTGGCAGGGGTGAGGCCAAATAGCCTTATGGGGATGCGTTAGCCGCCACGACAGGAGGTGGGATTGGGACGAGGTCGTCCGTAAAACGGGGTGGTTGACACAACCCAGGTCTTCGGAACGTGTGGGCGCGCGGCCCTTATGGATGATTCCCTAGCGGGAGCTGTCCGTTGGCGAGATTGTGACAAGGGGTTCCGTTCCAGTGATGCAGTACTCCGTAAGCGGGAGAGATGTGGGAAAATAAAGGTGCGGCGAGACGCTGAGACCCGGTGGGGTGATGAATGCAAAAAGATCAGGACGCCCGTATAATGAGGTTCGCACCAGGCGCGCGTGGTCTGCGGCAGTGGAAAGCTAAAATAAGCCCCAGGCAGAAGTCGGATCCTGTTTTACTGTCTATGACCACGTACGGATCAGCGGGAGAGAAAGATGGGTTGAGAAACGTTATGCTCCTCCCGACGAGCGATGCGACAGAGGAAGTAGGAAGGGAAGGGAAGGGGAATGGTGGCTGTGAGTCTTCGTGGACGCTGTAGACAAGGGTTGATCGCAGGCTGTTCCGGGAAGCGCGGGCGGGAGGCCGGGCCCAGGGTCGAGGTTCAGCAAGGATCGATAGGTCGTCTAGATTGTGCCGCGGGGGGGGGGGGGGGGGGGGGGGGGGGGGCCGCCGTCCTCGTGGTCGACGGCGACGGCGATGACGACGACGACGACGGCGACGCCGGGGACGAGGTGAATGTCGGGGGGGGGAGGTAGACCAGAGCGCCTTGTTGGAGACAAGGCAGGTGACGGATATGGATGACGGTTCCTTGAGCCCCCAAACTAACTGGCTTACCCCGTGGTAAGCACAGATACCAGTCGGATGTGAATTGGAGGGCGGGAATGGGCGCGCGGAGTTGGAGGGTCGGCGGCGGAATTTCAAGGGTAGGGTAGCGTAACAAGAGCCAATGATTGTTGAGATGCGTGAGTATATGTGTGTGTGAGCGAGAGAGAGAGAGAGAGAGAGACAGAGAGTGAAGGAGAGGGAGTATGCTCGGTTGACTAGTTGATGTTGACAGCAGAGCGAAGGCGGTCGCGGGGCGCGCTAACACACAGGTCGCTCGGTCTGGCTCGTTCGGGGATTCCAGCAAATCCGATGCAGCGCAGGGCAGCGTGGCTAGCCAAGATGTCGTGTGCGTCTCACTACCGGTAGATGGGGTTCTCTCGCATTATCGTGCTGCTGTTGGCTTCGCGTCTACTTCGGCGTGATGTCGACTGGGTGATTCAGAGAGGCGCGGCTCTACTTGCGATTCTCATAAGGACAGCATTGCCATTCCAGGCAGGAAGATTTGGAGAAAAATAGCTCGAAAGATGGGTGACAAGAAAGTTTAAGGTGAGGGAGGGGCAGCAAGACACAAGAGGGGGAGGGGGAGGGAGGCTGAGGTCGATGTTGAGGTCGGCGGAGGGAACGGACGAAACGGCCGAGTAATGACGCCAAACAGCAGGCATACTATGTACTGTATCCGTATACTACCTGGTTTAGGTAAGACACCTAGCCACCTACTACTACTAGGCAGGCAGGGCAGTGTACTCCGTAGCGTGCAAGGAGCCCAGACAGGCGGACTTTGTACATGTGCTGTAGTCCGTCTCCAGCATCTAATACCTATTTGATTCAAAGCAAGCTGGCGGAAAACAACGGAACCTTGAGACACGACTCAGCTAGTACCTTGCTGCTTGGCAATTCAGGTCAAGTCGTGTTTTCCAGAAGCACCGACTGAGGTTGTGCAATGTACGTATCTACTTGATTGCAACGAGCGGATGTCCAGACGGGAAAGGGGTTGGAGTTCGCCCAGGGGTCTGACAGAGAGGTCCTAGTTACTGGTAGTCCCTAGTGTAGGTAGTGAGTGTATCCATAAGTTGACCAACTTGGGGGTTTCTTTGTCACCAAGAGTCAGTCACCAAGTGCGTGGGCCCTGCAGGCAGAGAGAAGAAAGTTGGGTGGATGGAGCGAGCGCATGCCAAGTGACTGACAGCTGAGCCTTCCTGGCTGGCAAACCCCGGGTCAAAGAGGAGGGCGATGACGGCTTGGTCTGCGGAGAGGAAACGACAGACGAGGGTAAAAAGAGGCCCGAGATTCATCATGAGCCACCATGAGCCAGATCATCTTACCACACCTCCTCGTCTTACCTCCTTTCACGTCGCCAAGCTGCATCGTCGAGACCCGACCGCCCCAGCATAGCGGACAGCGCACGCATCATAGCCGTCGGCCAGCTGAGTAGTAGATGCCATCCTGGTCGATAGCTGTGAACGGTGAGGCAAGATTCGGTTTGCTGCGCTTGCTTGCGTGGCCTCGGTCGTGGAAGCATCTATCCCGGCAGTGGCTGGACAGATAGATTCCAGCACAAGTATCCGTATGGCCGAGGAGAGAAAATGCCGAGGAGAGAAAATGCCGAGGAGCGAGGGACTTGTTACGGTGGCTGCAGATGGTGCACAGCACAGCACAGCACAGCACAGCACAGCACAGACTACCTACCTATCCGTCGTTCCATTGCATTTTGCATGCGGCCAATGGATTTATGCACCATCCGTACAGACATGTGAAATTTGTGCAAACTCCCTCACGCGTACATAGTACGTACATAGTAGTCGGATTTTGGGCCGCTTATGAAGCTGCGGATGCTTTTCGAGACGTGGTGGAGTTTTCTTCTGCCACCGGTCGATATGTACGGCTTTTTTATTTATTTTGATCTTCATTTTTTCCATCTCCGCGATCCGGCTTGCTGCCGGACCAAGAACGATGTCATGTCGTATTCGGTCCCGTCGGATTCGTTTTGCATCGCGTCGTTTCTAGACGAGCGGGGGGTTGGAAGGCTGCCTAGTCTTACAGGCTACAGTACAGGGGGTGGTTGCTGCCTCGAGTGACCTTATCGATTAGACAGCCATCGGCCGATAACAAACCGAGCTGCGGATGATTGCACGGGCCAATGGCAAAGCTTCCGAAGCTGATTTCACCAACAAGCCCGCCCGCGCCCGGTTTTTACTGCGGGAGCCCCACACCGGAAGCACTCGGCCCCCGCAGACTCCAAAAATTTGGGCCCCTGGTGACAAGCCGACATCGCGATGCGCCACCAAAAACAAAAAAAAAGGAACCACAACATCCACTCCTTCAACCGCAACGAGCCCCAAGTTGAAAAGTAATTGATACAGTTGGCCTTTGTCTTGGCTGGACAAAGTCACCATGCTCCCTATCGTAAGTCTGCGGAAGCCTCTGCTCCCCAGCCATTGATGGATACAGTCGCTCTAAACCCTCATACGCTCCCCAGTCATTGCAATTCTAATTTGCTAACTCTCCACTCCCGCAGAGACGAAGCGTGGCCCTTCAAGCTACGAGGAGCTGCCGAGCTCTCTTCCAGCGACAGATTGCCTCCCCGCGAACCTTTCGTCCCAGCTTCTACACGACCTCGGCCCGCCTCCGTCAGAATGCGCTCCATTCCCGTACCGAGACCGGTCCCACCCCCAACGACTTCCTCGTCTCGAAGCCGACTTTCAGGATTGACAACCCGCAGACCTTGACCGAGAAGATTGTTCAGCGATACGCAGTCGGCCTCGCCCCTGGAAAGAAAGTCCGTTCAGGCGACTATGTCACCATCAAGCCCCATGTCTGTATGACGCACGACAACTCGTTCCCCGTCGCCCAGAAGTTCATGGGACTTGGCGCTGAGAAGGTCCACGACAACTCTCAGTTGGTCAATACTTTGGACCATGATGTCGGTAACAAAAGTGAGGCAAACATGAGAAAATACCGGTTAATCGAGGAGTTTGCCAAAAAACATGGCATCCCCTTCTACCCGGCCGGCAGAGGAATCGGTCACCAAATTTTGGTAGAAGAAGGTCACGCCTGGCCTGGAACACTGTGCGTCGCATCTGATTCTCACTCAAACACATATGGCGGCTTGGCCTGCTTGGGAACTCCAGTCGTCAGGACTGATGCTGCGTCGATATGGGCAACGGGACGAACGTGGTGGCAGATTCCACCAGTTGCCAAGATCACGTAAGTCGTCTTCTAGCCGTAGGCAGGCATAGGCTTACTTACCCCTGAAAGATTCACTGGAGTTCTGCCTCATGGAGTCACTGGCAAGGACGTCATTGTTGCTCTATGCGGACTGTTCAACAAGGATGAGGTTTTGAACCACTCGATAGAATTCGTCGGCTCCGAAGAGACCATGCGAAGCCTTCCTGTCGACGCGAGGTTGACGATATCAAACATGTCCACCGAGCATGGGGCGTTGTCCGCCCTTTTCGTGAGTATATCATCTCCAAAGGAAGTCCCTCGCTGGCTGGCTGGGCTGACTGACTCCTCTAGCCAATGGACGCAACCCTCGAAGCCTGGCTGAGGGCTAGGGCAACAGTTTCGGCAATGATGAACCCAGACGGCAAGGCAAACAGCCGCCTGAGCCATGAACGCATCGACGGGCTCTTTGAGAACCCCGTCACCGCCGACCCCGGCGCGACATACGCCAAGTCACTGTACATGGACCTCTCTACCTTGTCGCCCTTCGTCTCCGGCCCCAACTCTGTCAAGGTAGTGACGCCCCTTAAGGACCTCGAGGCGCAGGATATCAAGGTCGACAAGGCCTACCTCGTCTCATGTACGAACTCCCGCGCCTCGGACATTGCAGCCGCAGCCCGTGTTTTCCGCGAGGCCGCCCAGAACGGCCAACCCGCCAAGGTTGCCCCTGGCGTCAAGTTCTACTTGGCTGCTGCGTCTTCCCTTGTGCAAGAGGCTGCCGAAGAAGCAGGCGACTGGCAGGTGCTCCACGACGCGGGCGCCGAGCTTCTCCCTGCTGGGTGCGGGCCTTGTATCGGACTAGTTACGTTGACCGCCCTACTCTATCAATCTTTACATGTTTGACTAATTCTACAAACAGGGCACCGGTCTTTTGGAGCCCGGCGACGTTGGCATTTCGGCGAGTAACAGAAACTTCAAGGGCCGTATGGGCTCTACCGAAGCCAAGGCTTATCTCGCTAGCCCCGAGGTTGTTGCTGCCAGCGCCCTGAAAGGCAAGATTGCCGGCCCTGGCTGGTACCAGAAGCCGGAGGGGGTTGACAAGGTCATCATCGGCGAGGGCGTCGGCAACATGACGGCCGACATTGCAACGTCAATCGAGGATGCTCTCGAGAAGCTCATCTCCCAGGCCGACAGTATCATAGCCGAGTCGGAGAAGGGACTCTCCAGCACTCCTGCCGGAGAAACCGCCGAGGCCGAGGGTGAAGAGAAGCTGACCGAGATTCTGCCCGGATTCCCCGAGAAGGTGGAGGGCGAGATCGTTTTCTGCGATGCCGACAACCTCAACACTGACGGAATCTACCCTGGTACGTTCCATATCCCCGGTATCCGTCCCGTGATGCGCCCACTCTGACAAACCAACAGGCAAGTACACGTACCAGGACAACGTCTCGGTGGAGAAGATGGCCGAGGTGTGTATGGAGAACTACGACCCTGCCTTCCGCGACATCGCCAAGGCCGGCGACATCCTTGTGTCCGGCTTCAACTTCGGCACGGGCAGCTCCCGCGAGCAGGCGGCGACGGCGATCCTGGCCAAGAAGATCCCGCTCGTGGTGGCGGGCAGCTTCGGCAACATCTTCAGCCGCAACAGCATCAACAACGCGCTCATGGGGGTCGAGGTGCCCAAGCTCGTGCAGCGGCTGCGCGAGACGTTCAAGGGCGAGGAGGGCGGCGACAAGGTGCTGACGCGCCGCACCGGGTGGAAGCTGAAGTGGGACGTGCGCAGGAGCAAGGTCACGGTCACGGAGAAGGGCGGCGAGACCTGGAGCGTCAAGGTGGGCGAGCTGCCGCCCAACGTGCAAGAGATCATCGCCTGCGGCGGTCTGGAGCAATGGGTCAAGGCCGAGATCCAGAAAGAGAGCGCCAAGAACTAGAGATGGAGAGCGGAAACGAGAGGAAACTAAAAAAAACAAGGGGGGGGCGAGAGGATTTAGACGTTGGACGAACTGTACCAACAATACGGTGTTTTGCATACCTGCTGCAGTTGGAGAATTTGGATAGGTAGGGACTGTAAGTATGGGCTCTAAAAAGTACTCGATGTAACCAAAAAGCTTGACTGTTTGTATTCGGGATGTTGACCTGGTTGTGCCACTATCTGATGTCGTTGATTCGCTATCCTGTGCAATTCTACGGGGGGGGCGCCTCGGATGATGGTACCAGGCTGTATTAAAATATCCCTTCCAGATTCCTAAAGTTCACTGCCCTAATACTTCAGATACTCACAGTACTTCCAACAGCCTGCCAGCTGTTTGGATCCCTCCATCATTATCCCTATCCCCATCCCTATTGCTATCCTATACTGTCCCTGTCACTCTTGCTACACTACTCAGATAGCCTTAACTCTTTATCTAGATTGAGGAGTATGAGTGGACCTTCTATGTAGGTTAAAGGGCAAAGGGTGGCAGTAGAAAACTTGGTGGTACTGAACATGTAAAATTTGCAGTTGCCTCGACTTCACTGCGGTTTTAACCCACGCGCGAATCACAATATGGCGTTAGTGGTTCGCCATTGTGCCTTCACTGCATTTTCTACCCCCCGAGGGGGAGCGGCACCCGAACAATTGCACCCTGTAACAAGATTGGGCTCCAGTTACAGCCTTCCTCAAATGTCAAAAGGCTCTAGAAAACTGCTTGAAACGCTTGTCCCGTCACGCAAACCAGAGCGAGGGTTCTGTAGGTAGGTGGAGAAGAATGGCAGATTGCGAGAAGATACCCGTACTCCCCCCCCATTGTTGTTACCCTTCTTTTCGACAGATCCCTTGGGATGGGTTAAAAACGCAGTGAGATTTCCTCACGCTGGCTCCTCAATAGAACCCGGTCTCGTCGTCGTGCTTCAGGCAACGCTGGGAAGCCGAGTACGGGAGCTGCCCCCTGGGTTGAGATTGATACTGCAGTGCAGTCCTCAATGCCATGCCAGTGAATGACGCAGATGCCTTGTTAATATCAGTTTGTTTGGCGACGCGGGCGAACTGGTTCCCGCACCTTTGTCTCACGCGACCAAAAATAAAAAGACGGTCGGTCTGCTCGTGGTTTGGTACGAGGTCAACGGAGTACTGCATAGGGCTGAGCGGACGAGCTTTTGACTTTCCCCCGGGAGAGGTTCAGATCTTCACGATGCGACGCAGAGTTACATTAGAGGGGTCTGCGGGAATGTTGACCCTGTCAAGTAAAACCAAGAGGAAGCTACACGCACCATTAGGGGGGGGGCTCCAAGGACAAAGGTTAAGCAGGGGGAGATCATTATGAGTCGTCAGAAGGCGTGGTTGGGGCAGGCAAGGGAGGGGGGCTGGAGTCGGTTGGCGAGCCCCGATAAACGAAACCGAGGAAATGCGAAAAAAGGGGGGGAGAGCTGACGAACGCGAAAGAGAGCTGCAGCGCAAACAGCGTTGGCTTCAACATACGCGGTCAATCCTGAGACGAGAGAGGAACCCTGGTTCGGGTGATGGACTGGCCACATCGGCTGAGGGACTGGACACAAGACGAGCTAAGCTTCGCAAGACATAAACGGCTTTGCAAAGGAATGGGCACGTCGGATGAAAGGCCAGGAACACCGAGATCAGCAGAGTTTCTTCATGTTTCTTTTCCTTTCATATTTTTTTTATATCCCTTTCTTTCTCTTGTAATTGTTTCCCGATTCACGTTGTGTTTGAGGTTCGCGCAGGCGCATCGAACATGGTTAGCCCACCGACCTCGGGACTCGAGCCCCTATCGGCCACTGTGGTACCATCCTCTCCCTCGGCCCCGACAGGGACGACGGCCAGCGGTCTCTCGGCGACAGTCAACGCCCTCCTCTTCGTCTTCTTCAGCAGAACGTTGTGCCGCCTGCTCTTGACGTGCTTCGTCCAGTCCTGCTCCGTGACGCACGTCGTCTTGCAGACTTCGCACGTCCGGCGGCACAGTGTGCGCGTCGTCTGCGCCGTCGCCTCGTCCAGCACGTCCCGGGCCATCTGCGACAGCTCCGCGGGCGCAGGTATCTCTTGGCCCTTGAGGAAGCGGCCCGCGATGTTGACGGCGGGGTCCGCGACGTTGGCTGACCACCGCGAAACGTCGGTGCTGTCCATGACGAAGAGGTGGTCCAGCGCGCCGGGCCGCTCCTGGAGGAGGGGCACGGTCTTTGTGCGGATCCAGCGGGTCTGGTACTTGGCGTACTGCCGCGTCGACGTCTTCATCTCTTCGAGGCCAGTGGCCTTGAGGGCCTCGAGGACGGAGGGGTCCGCGGGCGGATCGCTCGCGTTGAGGGCCTCGAGGTAGGGCGAGAACTCCTTGAAGCCGATCGACTGCCAGATGCCGCGGGTGTAGTCCACCTCCTGACCGGCGGACTCGTTGGCGCGGACGTACTCGTACATGGACTGCGTCTCGTTGTCGAGGCCGGCGGCGAGCATCTTGTCCACGCGCTTGTCGAGACGCTCCTTCAGGACCTCGGGGTCCGAGTAGACCCAGAAGAGCAGCGCCTGCCAGGGGCTGGCGCTTGCGGCCTCTGGCTTGCTCTCCGCTGCTTTGCGCCGGCGCTGTTCGGCGTAGATCTCGGACGCCGGGCGGCCGTGTTGCAGATAAATCTGCAGCGAGCGCGAGATCTTGCGCCTGTCGTTCGGATGCCAGCGGTCCGCCATGACGGGGTCTACCTCGCGCAGCTTGGCCAGTATGACGTCGGTTGGCTCTTGGAGGATGGGGAAGGCGGAGGCATCATCGTCGACCTTGACGTGGCCGTCCTTTGTCTCGTCGTCGTCGGCGGCGCCGACAAGGGTGTCGTCGAAGAGCAGGGCGTTGGTGTAGTAGTGGGTGCCGCCAACGACGATGGGCAAGTTGCCGCGGCTGCGGATCTCGCCGATGACCCTGTTCGCCTCGCGCTTGAAGTCCTCGATGATCCAGGTAGGCTGGTCAAGGCTGATATGGTCGAGCAGGTGGTGAGGTACGCCGCGGCGCTCTTGGAGGGTGATTTTGTTGGTGATGATGGGCAGGCCCTTGTACATCTGCATGGCGTCTGCGTTGATGATCTCGCCATTGAAGCGGGTAGCGAGCTCTACGGCGAGCTATGTCGTGTCAGCATGCGGGTAAGCCGTCGCGTGGCCAGAGCAAAGAGGCAGGCGACTCACCTCTGATTTTCCAGTTCCTGTCGAGCCCAGGATGACGACCAAAGGGTCCGAGGGCGGGGCATCTCGGGCTGTCATGCTGCCAACAACATTTTGTATAAACCTCCGGCCGATGACAGACCGAAGCGTCATGCCCAGCAAGCCACCGAAAACAAGAACAGCGAATGGGGCTTTACAGCATCGCGCGATGTTGCTTTGCTTCGTGTCCTATGACGGGTGACTCAACCTTGGGCCAGCGACTAACTGACTGACTGACTGCCTCTGGGCTGGTTGACTGACTATCGTTGTCCAAAAAAATGTGGCATCAGAACGCATCGGAACGCGCCAGAAGGAAAAAAGTTCAGCGGGCAGGCACTGGATTGGGCCATGGTATCCTTAGGGAATCATGGATCCTTGGAGCCTGGCCTGCCCTGGCCCCCTTGGAATTGGTTTAAGCACTGGCCTGGCCTGGCCTGGGAGCTCTCATCCGAAATGTGGAGGGCCTCCCCCTCCCCCCCCTGTCTGTCTCTCTCTGCTCCCTTCCCTTCCCTCACCCATAACCGTTACGGCTTCGATAAGTGAAATTGCATGTCAATTGGCCGTAGTCACGTGCAACATGCTCCACCGAATTTTTGGACACATCGACAATTTGGCGTTTTTGAAGCCAGATCGCTGCCGACCGACCCTCTTTTTTGTCGCCGCGTCCCTCACGCTGAAGCTGTCCTTTTGCTTCCTCTCCCCTTAATAACCGAAACCTTCCTCTCTCTCTCCATCTCCCCCATCACCACCTCCCTCCCTCCCCCCCCCCCCCCCCCCCCCCCCCCCCCCCCCCCCTTCGCCACAACCCGGAGCCATTGTCGCTCTCTACCTCGCTCTCTTCTTCTGCCTGCCTCCTCTTCATCTGGATGAATTAAATCCTTTGTTTATTGTTTTCTCTCAGTGTAACAGCCCATCATGAGTTCCCGTAAGTTGCATCTTTTCCCCATGCTCAATGCGCACAGCATAGCTCCAAAGAGGACACGCGCGCGATAAATCTTGTCCGCCTGCCCAACCAAGCCGGCAGCCCCCAAGATAGCAACCCCATGACACGTACAGCGTCCCGATGGCTAACGCACGCGCTTTTGCATCACAGTCCGGTTCCTCGATCTGGTCAAGCCGTTCGTGCCGTTCCTCCCCGAGGTTCAGCAGCCGGAGACCAAGATTCCCTTCAACCAGAAGCTGATGTGGACGGCCCTGACCCTCCTCATCTTCCTGGTCATGAGCCAGATGCCTCTCTACGGCATTGTCTCCTCGGACAACTCGGATCCCCTATACTGGCTGCGTATGGTTATGGCGAGTAACCGCGGAACCCTGATGGAGCTGGGTATCACCCCCATCATCTCCTCTGGCATGGTCTTCCAGCTCCTCGCTGGTACCCACATGATCGACGTCAACCTTGACCTCAAGAGCGACCGCGAGCTGTACCAGACCGCCCAGAAGCTCTTTGCCTTCATTCTCTCCGCCGGTACCGCCACTGTCTACGTCTTCACCGGCCTCTACGGCCGACCCTCTGACCTCGGCGCCGGTATCGTCTTCCTCCTCGTCCTCCAGCTCTTCGTCGCCGGCATGATCGTCATTCTCCTTGACGAGCTCCTGCAGAAGGGATACGGCCTTGGCTCGGGCATCTCCCTCTTCATCGCCACCAACATCTGCGAGTCCATCATGTGGAAGGCCTTCTCCCCCACCACCATTAACACCGGCCGTGGCCCCGAGTTCGAGGGTGCCGTCATTGCCCTCTTCCACCTGCTCCTCACCTGGCCCAACAAGCAGCGCGCTCTCCAGGAGGCCTTCTACCGCCAGAACCTCCCCAACATCATGAACCTCCTGGCCACCATCCTCGTCTTCGCCGCCGTCATCTACCTCCAGGGCTTCCGCGTCGAGATCCCCGTCAAGTCTTCCCGCCAGCGTGGTGCTCGTGGCTCTTACCCCGTGCGCCTCTTCTACACCTCCAACATGCCCATCATGCTGCAGTCTGCTCTGTCCTCCAACGTCTTCCTCATTAGCCAGATGCTGTACTCCCGCTTCTCTGACAACCTCCTCGTCCGTCTTTTCGGTGTCTGGGAGGCCAAGGACGGCTCCGCCCAGCTCTCCGCCATCTCCGGCCTGGCTTACTACATGTCTCCTCCCTTGAACTTCAAGGACGCCCTCCTCGACCCCATCCACACCGCTGTCTACATCATCTACATGCTCGGTGCCTGCGCCATCTTTTCCAAGACCTGGATCGAGGTTTCTGGCTCCAGCCCTCGCGATGTCGCCAAGCAGCTCAAGGACCAGGGTCTCGTCATGGCCGGTCACCGTGACCAGAGCATGTACAAGGAGCTCAAGCGCATCATTCCTACCGCCGCTGCCTTTGGTGGTGCCTGCATCGGTGCCCTCTCCGTTGCCAGCGACCTCATGGGCGCCCTTGGGTCCGGCACCGGTACCCTCTTGGCTGTCACGTGAGTTTGAATCCCCATTCCCTCTGTCAAATGTGGTACATGTCGCTAACAACATCTCAGCATCATCTACGGCTACTTCGAGATTGCTGCCAAGGAGGGTGACCTGGCCGGTATGAAGGGCATGATCATGGGTTAATGTTGCCAGCCAACGAGAAAGACATACCCTCCTAACAATTATCGAAGCTTCTTCCTTTATTGATGCGAGGCTTCTAGCAGCCATTATTGTTAGTGGCGGCTATCTGTGTAATATCACGGCATGCATTTGTTTTTTATTGAAAAAAGAAGAAAAAGTCGCAAAGAGGCCTTGTTTCCTGGTTGGAAAACAAAAGCTATGGGATTTCATGATGATGGGTCAAGGTAGCATTGGGCAACGGGGGCGAGTTATTTCTAGACAGCCGTTCGGTATGGCAAGGCGGGCCAGAAGGTACGCCACGGACTCTTGACAGAATACGTACGTCATGGGTCGAGGAGGTCCTCGGTCCGACTGCTACTGGGAGCTTGCTGGTCTGGGAGTATTGTATCTAAAACCACGAATGCGAACAAATCCATTTTACGTACCCCAAAGATCGGGTTCTCATCCCGCATGTGGACTTCCAACGGTAATACTGTGTGAAGCTCTTCCTTCGGGGCCCGATCCGTCTGGCCGGCGCTTCCGACGGCTGAAGGAGGCCGACATGATTGTGCCGCCTATGGTGTCCGCGGGGCGGTGATGAGCGCTGCTCCCGATACTCTTTCTCCGGCTCGGCACATGTCCCGGGCGAGGCCTATCTCACAATGCTGAGCTAGCTGTGGACCGAAGCTCTTGGAGCCGGCCTGCAGCCGGGCCAGAGGTTCCAGGCGAGGCACAGCATCAATCAGCCCCAAAAACCCCCGTCAAGGCCTCCCTCCCTCCCTCTCCCTCCCTTTCTTCCCTTCGTGGTGTCAAAAGCTGCCAACCAAGCTTGAAAAATACCAATGTTCCGGGCCCTCCAGCGTTTTCCTCTAACCGAATGATGCCAAAGGATAACGCTCAACGAGAGATGTGGGCACAGCACACAGCAGGACAGCAAGCCAGTCGCCATTCTGGGCTATAAGAAGGGCCCGAGGTAGGATACCCGAGCCGGTCACACGTCCGCGTCTTACCGTGATGTACTGAACAGGAACCGAAACGCCCACGGCCATTTAAGCCTGAGGTCAAACCCGCAGACGCGCGGAGACGGTGCTCGATTGCCCAATGATGTTCTCCGCAGGATGGGTTGGGGTAGTATGTGGGTGCGTGCGTGTGTCTCTTGGCGTGGGGGCTGAACGTACCCTCGATACAGGTTGCTGCCGGAGGTGTCGAACCTGCGGTGGCTTTTTTGCGTTGGCTCATGTTGGCACTGATGGCCTGATGGTACATAGCCATGCGTGGTGACTCAAGGTGTCCGTAGACGGTCCGGTCCGCCTTGACAGCGCTTGCAGCGGAACGGCTCAGTCTCGAACGTGGCGGCGAAGCGACGTTGGAGCTTCTGCAGGTGACCCGGGGCTCATCCATTGGCATCAACCACCGCTCATATCTTTGGTCGTCTCATGATTACTGCACTCAAGGTTGCATACTGCCTGCCTGGAATAAGGGGCCGGATAGGAGTATGACACAGGCAGTTGCAGGGGACCTCCTGATGATTGACGCTGGCAGTGCGGAAGACGGTCGAGATTCGATCAAATCAGCTTCGAACGCCTAGCCGAGTGGTTCGACTTTGGCGACGGGCTTTCTCTACCTTTCCCCGCCGTTCCCTTTCCTGGCGGGCGTCAGTACAACGGGTTCTGGGCAGCATCGGCATGGGGAGCCGGGTAACGGAGCACAGTCATGCCCCTGAGAACTGATATCTGCAGAAAGGCTGCTTGCTGCCTGCCTCCCTTCATCAAGCCAATGTGAGGCACACCACAGGCTCCGAAAACCCAACATGCGGCCGGGTTGAAAGTGCTTCATAAGTCATATGTGGCTCGAAGTGACCATGTAAAGGACCTTGACATTTTTCTCTGACCGTCGACGCGCTGGCTCCGAGGAGTTATATGAGATTTGTCTCAGATTCCATTCTTCTTGTCGAACTCTGCAGTGGAGTTCATATGAAAGGGCATGAGTAAGGCATGTCTCCTGAATTGCGCATACCAACCGAGTTATAAACCGCCGCGGATTCCTTCTCCCTGGCTCTGGGCATGGAATCCAACGGATTGGGATGCTTGCCGAGGATGGGGAACTCTGGGCTTCTTTAATCACCAGGTTTCCCCAGAGCAGCCGTGTCAGACAATGGAAGCCAAAGTGACTGACAAAGGCTTCGTTGACCCTGCACTTGCAGAAAGGGAAGAGTACCCTTACCCCCCCCCCCCCCTACCCTGGCTGGGGCAGTCCGATTTGACCTTGGTAAGTGCGCTGCTCCTCGATACGCCCATGCTATGTATTGCAGATTTGCGTGGGCTGCAAGCCGTTGAACACGTGAGGATGGCTCGGCCAATGGCAATATTGAGGACGGCAACGGCTGACCTGCAGCGCTTCCGACCCTGCAACGGTGGGTTGGTCAAGGGGGAGCTGCAGCCGTAATCGGGTAATTAGTAGTGTGCTGTCCCCGTTGCGGCCGGGTGGGATGCCAGGACGGACTGATCAACCCGAGGTGTTCGTAGCATTAAATCATTCGAATGGCGGTGAAGGGTGACTCATTGGCCGGCTTGTGATGGGCGTGATAAGGACGGGCCGGTGAATGGAGCTCAAGCAGAAAGAAAAAAGAAGAAAAAAAAGACTAAAAGGATCGACTTCCTCGCTATGCCGCCCCAATTGGAAGGTCAGCAACTACGGGGGGGCGTTGGGGTAATGGAGGTTCGGGTTCGTTTCCCAAGGGGTCCAGAACAGGCTCGGCTTAAGCACCGCGATGCGTGATTCGGTGCTTGAGAAGCAAGAGCACAATGGCGGGATCGAGGGTACAGGGACTGGACCAACCGCACGACCTGCAAATAAGCAAAAGCAGACCCAGTTGACGCAATTGAGGTTGCTTTGCAGGTCACAAGTGTTCATCCTTGTCACAGAGAATGCGGGCAGGCGTCCGTAAAGCCTGGCTGGCGTGTACGAGGCAGAGTATGTTGCCTTCAATTACCCAACTGGGTGGTCTAGCTCTCGCAGGTAAGCACGGTCGGAGACAAGTGCATCGTGGCTCGGCTCGGTTCTGACCGTTGTGTGGAACGCCCAGTACGACTCGAACAGCCGACGGCTGGCGTGCGCCAGATTGGGGCAGACGGCGCGGGGAGGGACGGAGGGCGTCTATTCCTGGCTGGATGGCACTTTGAGAAGTTTAGACGTTTAAAACCTTTAGGCCTGGGACGCTAGCAAAGTTTGTTCCCTCGCTTAGCAGAGGTAAGGCAATGGTAGCCTTGCCCGCAAAAAAAAGGCATTGTCACGGATGGTTATTGTCGACGGCAACATGCAATCGAGTTGCCGTGCTCAGCGGTAGGACACTTGTGGACGGACGAAGCGTGCTCGAGATAAGGTGCAGGCAGAAGAGCGAGGCGAGCACACAACAGTCATGCTCGTTTCAAGCATCGATTGTGGTGGCGCAGGTGGATGTGAGTGAATGAGTAGATGGAGTGCCAAAGTCATGGTGGTGTGGCCCTCCATTTCGAGGAACAGTCTGAATCCGGGTCCGGAGTCTGGCTTGGCTTGAGACATGCATCATGCTGATGTCGTGGGCCGTTGTAAGCGGCAGCTGTCGTTGGCAGAAGCGTCTTGTCTCTACTGGCCGAGTGTGCCAGGACACTTGGTGCAGCGACTGTTGGCTGCCAGGACTTTCGCTGCTGATGACACGGGCGTTTCCACCATGTCCTGCAACACAAGACTTTGTCAAGTCACCTCTTGAAGACAGGCATCTGCTTGCGAGGGGACCAGGTTGTCGGGAGCAACAGCATAAGTTCAAGGCCGCATTGTGAGTGTGTATGGGCGGGCGGTAGTGAATGGATGGATGTTGGAGGGGGAGGATATTTTGTGGTCGGCAACTGTCGGCTGCATGTGCATCCTACAAGGAGTAGTAGGTATGTAGGCACGTATGCGTATATGTATGCATGTGTGTATATATGTAGGTAGGTAAGTAGGTCGGTGATGATCACGGTCAATCTTACGAGCAGCTGCAAGTGCAAGTGCAAGTGCAAGTGTAAGTATGTATGTAGTCCAAGTGCAAGTGTGGGTTGCTCTTGTTCTTGCTTGTTCTGGCTCTTGCGCGCGCTTGCCTCGCATGGACGGACGGGGTACCACACACTATGTACGACGGAGGACACCTAGGTACGTACTATCAGTATATACGTACCGACCTACCTAGCCAGCACCGAGATACCAAGGACAGGGAAAAAGGAAGATTATTTTTCGTGAGTCTGGATTCCAAGTAGTAGTGTGTGTACCTAGACAAAAGGGTGGACCCAAGCGCTCCCTAACAAGGTGGTCGGGCCTCTTGGGGGAAATAAGAAGAAGGTAAACTACGGATAGGTATCCGTACTTAGTTTGGATAGGACAAAATAAAACGGCAACCCGGGAAATACAGTGACGCAAGAATCGATTGCTTATCCGAAGCGGACTCATATGTCAGCAACAGTAACGGGGGTTCGGCTGTTTCCAGATGGATGGTCGTTTTGTTTAAATATGAACCTTGTCTGCAAGTGACTCAAGTATCGCTACTGCATGTATCGTATGGCAGGCGGCCCACACGCATGTTATCGTCCGTCACCGGCGGGACTTTCTCGTCTGATGAAAACACGAATAAAATAAAAGTATAACAAGTGTGTAATAGCACGTACTTTGGAGCCCACAAAGTATTCCTGCGTAGGTAGATATCGTACCGTACCTAGGTACGCAGGTATCCCGGATGCCTATATGATAAGAGGTTGCGAGTATCTATCTGTAGTGTATGTACATCATCTGTACATGCTTGCTGCCAATTGAAGCATCCAACTGGTCAATATTGCTATCTATCATGGTGCGTAGGGCGGGGACATGATCCCCCACCACGGATGCAAACTGGGTCTTGGAAACTTGGGGGACCCACTGCTAAGGTGTGCAACAGAACCGAAGCTGCAGCTAACCCGTTGTTGTTGTTGTTGTTGTTGCTCGCCGCGGATTGTCGTGGGTGCTGCCTGCGGCATCCTCTCGCCGAACCTACTACCTTACGTAGGGTAGATAGGTAGGTAGGTAGTATGCACGTTGCTGATAGGTACCTCGGCGGGGGAAATTTGCGTGCCTGTCCATTGTCCATGCGTGCATACCTACCTACCTACCCACCTACACTACCTACTCCGGACGGAGGTACATAACATGACCCGACTAATGCGAGTGTCACGGTGGGTTCTCATCCACCCGCCGCCCACCTGTCCCGTTCCAAATCCAATCTAATCCACCTGGGCCAGACAGGCTGACACCACCAGCATTACAAACCAGCACAGGACAGGACAGGCAGCTTTACAAACCTAGACGCCGAGTAGGTAGGTACCGCTACCCGGAACCGAAACATACCTACCTGCCTACCTACCTACCTACCTAGAGCTTTAACCTCCCTCGCCCCTCCCCACTCCCAAAAACTTCTTGATTCTGCAACAGTGTGCCCGTCCTTGATCCTTTTCTTTTCTTTTCCTCGTTTTTTTGGTTTGTTTTCGTCCTTCCTCCTTCCCACCCTCCTAGGACCTCACCTGCTCGCGCCTCAATTCCGGTCTCGTCCCGTCTCCTACAGATCTATCGCCCTTGCGTGATCCATCTGTCGAGTCCGGAAGATACGGTCTATCCCCAAATCTTCCCGCCCTCGAGGAAACAAACAAACAAACAAACACGCACGCCTTGCCGTTTCTCGTTGCTTCTTCCGCCGCCTTCTCCTCCCTTACCTTGCCTTTCAGGGCTCCGACGTCGGCCATCGCTCCCGTGCCGCGCCCTCTCAACCGTTGCGAACCGGAGCGTCCAGCCCGCTGCAAATCATATTCGTATTACCCCAAACAGCTCCAACCCGCCGCCGCCCTGCCGTCGAGAGCTCGACCATTGACCGCTGTCTCTTGGGTGTTTCTCCCCGCCCGCCACCCGGGAGTGCGGGTACCACCAAACATGAGCAGCTTTGCTCAGTGCAGCTGGCCGATATGGGACATTGATGATCTCACCCCGTGCTTCCAGCAAGAGTGAGTCGCCCGCCCATTTCGTTGCGCCATGCCCCCTGCCCATCCATCGCACAACCAACCAACCAACCAACCAGCCGTGATGCCCTTGATACGCCGACCTACCGCCCGCTCCCTGTCACAACTCGTCCACCACCCCGTGCTTCATCCGGATATATGTTTAGCTTTGTTTCAGTTGCTGACCATTGATCTCCTGCAGCTACCTCAAGATCCTTTTCCCCCTCATCGTTATAGGCTTCTCCATCCTCCACCTGGCTCTGCAAGCCATCCAAACCGTCGCCAAGAACCGCAAGCATGGCTACGAGCGGGTTCCCCAAGATCAACATCACGGCCACACTGACATCCCTCCTGATGAAAACGCCGACGGAGATGAAGGCGACGACGACGAGGCTTTGACCATGAACGGCGGCGGCCGCCTGGCTCTGGTAAAGACTACAACCAAGGGTTCCATCGTCCAGGCCGACAGCCCTCCCGCTCAGAACCTGACAATTGTTGTCGAGGAGATTGCAATTGCCGGTCTGATTGCGCTTCACGTTATTGCCTTGGCTACCGGCACCACCCCCGGCCACCACGGCCTGCTCGTCGCCATCGTCGGCCTCGTCACCTGGGTCTACGTTGCCATCCTCGTTACTCTGCGTCTCTTCCTCGGAAACACAAAGTGGCGCGTGCCTCGCATCTGGAATCACACGGCCGTCATCTACCTCTTCCAGTGGATCTTCACTGTCGCCGTCTTCCGCTCCGTCATTATCCACCCTAGCAGCCGTCTTTCGCAAATCCTCACCATCGTCGAGTTCGCCCTTACCACCCTCATTTTCGGCCTCGCCATCACGACGAGAAAGGGAAACAAGACGGTGCTGTTGGAATGGGAAGATGGAATCGAGCCGTCGCGCGAGCCCCTCGCCTCTCTCTTCTCCCTCGTCACATTCTCCTGGGTCGATCCCATCATCTATCGCGGTTACAAGGAGACTCTCGAGTTGAAGAGTGTGTGGAATCTGGTTCCCAAGGAAAAGGCCGCGGCCGTCATTGCTGACTACCGCGCTCTCAAGAGAACGTCCAGCCTAGCGTGGCATTTGATCAAGTACTTCAAGGGCGAGCTCCTGTTTCAATTCGCTCTCGCTTCCTTTGCTGGTGTATTCACTTTCGCCCCGACGCTGCTGCTCAAGGCCATCCTAGAGTACGTGGAGCGGCCCGAAGGTGCTCCCGTCAACGTCCTGTGGTTATATGTGATTCTCTTGCCCGTTCTTGACATCGTTAGATCCTTTGCCGACAACTATGCCTTGTGGATCGGTCGCAAGATTTGCATCCGCATCCGAGCCATCATCATTGGTGAGATCTACGGCAAGGCCCTGAGACGCAAGGCCTCTGCAGGCAAGGACAAGGAGCTCGGTCAAAATAAACCTGTTGCAAAGCAGGGCTGGTTTGGCAAACTCAAGGCGAAGCTGGGCTTTAAGAAGGCCAAGGCGGATGCCGAGGCAGCTGCCAACGGTCCCGCCAAGGACCCTGCCAAGGACGACGAGCAGGCCAACTTGGGTACCATTATCAATCTCATGTCCGTTGACAGCTTCAAGATTTCCGAGGTCACCGCCTACTTGCACTTCATCTGTGCATCCGCCCCGTCCCAGCTCATCATCGCCATCATCCTTCTCTGGAATGTCATGGGGCTCAGTGCCATCCCCGGATTGGTCGTCATGGCCCTGCTGCTCCCCATTAACTACAGCTTCGCTCGAGGCTTTGCCAACACCTCCAAGAAGATTTTGGCCGCCACCGACAAGCGCATCAACGTCACCAACGAGGTTTTGCAAAGCATCCGCATCATCAAGTACTTTGCCTGGGAGGCCAAGTTCGGCCGCATCGTGGACGAGAAGCGCGCCGCTGAGCTGAAGGCGCTCCGATCCCGCTACATCATCTGGTCTTTCGCCGTGGCCGTGTGGAACTCGGTCCCCGTTCTCATCACCTTCTTCTCCTTCCTGATGTACACCCTTGTGGAGCATAAGCCTCTCTACCCGTCCGTGGCCTTCACTGCCATCTCCCTGTTTATGCTCCTTCGTGTTCCTCTCGATCAGATTGGCGACATGTTTGCTCACGTTCAAGAGACCAAGGTTTCACTGGATCGTGTTGAAGAATTCCTCACCGAGGAAGAGACCGAGAAGTATGAGCAGCTCGGAGAGGACAATGTTGACGAGAACGGCAACAAGGTCATCGGTTTCCGCAAGGGCAACTTCATCTGGGGTGGCAAGGACGTCGTCGCCGAAGATGGCTCCATGGCTTTCCGGCTGATGGACTTGGATGTCGATTTCCGGATTGGCAAGCTCAACATCATCTCGGGACCAACTGGCTCTGGAAAGACGTCCATGCTGATGGCCCTGCTTGGTGAAATGACCCTTGTCGGTGGCAGGGTCTACTGCCCTGGTGGTCGAAGCCGTGAGGATGTCCGGGCTGATCCCGAGACCGGCCTTGCTGACACGGTCGCCTACGTTGCGCAAGCTGCGTGGCTCGTGAACGCCAACATCAAGGAGAACATCCTCTTCGCCGCGCCGTACGATGAAAAGAAATACCGGGACGTCATTGTCGCTTGTGCGCTGGAGCGTGACCTTGAGATTCTCGACAACGGCGACGAGACCTTGGTCGGAGAAAAGGGTATCACTCTGTCTGGTGGCCAGAAGCAGCGCATCTCCCTTGCCCGTGCTGTTTATTCCAACTCGCAGCACATCTTCTTGGACGACTGCCTCAGTGCTGTCGACTCCCATACTGCGCAATGGATCTTCAACAACGCTATCAAGGGTCCTTTGATGGCTGGCCGAACCTGCATTCTGGTCACCCACAACCTCCAGCTCTGTGCTCCCTCCTCTGACTACACAGTCGCCATGGAGAATGGCAGGGTTGCTGCCCAGGGCCCTTCTGCTGAGCTGATCGCCTCCGGCAAGCTTGGCGAAGAAATCCAAAAGGCGGCTATCAACTCGGCCTCGGTATCCCGCATCCCGTCTCGAGTCCCGTCTAGCGTCGGTGAAGATGGCTCGGATACTGTCGTTAACCCTGGCGACGAGGGCGCTACCGATGCGCGGGCCAAGAAGAACGACAAGAAGAAGGAGCAGAAGGATGCCATGGAGGAGAAGAAGGCCGAGGGCTCCGTCAAGTGGCCTGTCATCCAACTTTACCTTTCCTCCATGGGTTCCTGGTGGTTCTGGGTCGTGGCTGCCGCCGTCTTCGGTCTTCAGCAGATGTCTGGTGTTGCTACCAACTTCTGGGTGCGAGAGTGGGCAAACCAATACGTCGATGAGGAGGTGGAGCGGATCGCTTTCTCGACTTCGTCCCACACTTACAGCCAGCAATCGTTCTCTCCGACCTACCTGGCCTCCATCGCCAACTACGGCAACCGCATTGGCTCGACTGTTTCTGCCACTGTTGCCGCCGCTGACGTCGACGTCAAGTACTATCTCACCGTCCTTGCCGCCATTGGTATCGCTGGCTCAGCCGCTGCATTTATCAGAGACGTCTGGGTCTTCTATGGCTCCTTGACTGCCTCCAAGAAAATCCACAACGACCTGATTTCCCGTGTGTCCAGAGCCAAGTTCAAATTCTTCGATGTCACTCCGCTCGGCCAGCTGATGAACCGCTTCAGCAAAGATCTCGAGGCAGTAGACCAGGAAGTCGCCCCGATCGCAATTGGCGTCTTCGGGTGCGCCCTTGGCATCGTGGTGACCGTCATCCTCATCACTTGGGTCACCCCTGGCTTCTTGGTCGCAGGCGTCTTCATCACCGCCGCATACTGGTTTGTCGGCGCCTTTTACCTACGCGCTTCCAGAGACTTGAAGCGTCTTGAATCCGTCCAACGGAGTCCTTTGTTCCAACAGTTCGGAGAGACGCTCTCGGGCATGACAACCATCCGAGCTTACGGCGACGAGCGCCGCTTCATCCGGGAAAACCTGTCCAAGATCAACGTCCAGACTCGTCCTTTCATCTACCTCTGGGCCGCGAACCGTTGGCTTGCCTTCAGAACCGACGTCCTTGGGGACTTGGTCTCCTTCTTTGCCGGTGTCTTCATCATCATCAGCCTTGGCACGGGCACCGTCGACCCGGGCTCTGCCGGTATTTCCCTGAGCTACGCCATTGGCTTCACCGAGAACGTCTTGTGGCTCATTCGCCTGTACGCCATAAACGAGCAGAACATGAACTCGGTCGAGCGTATCAAGGAGTATCTGGACGTTGAGCAAGAGGCGGAGCCAGTCGTCGAGAAGAACCGCCCTCCCGAGAACTGGCCCAGCCAAGGCTCCGTCGAATTCATCAACTACTCGACACGCTACCGCGCCGACCTCGAACCCGTCCTGCGAAACCTCACCTTCAAGATCGACCCCAGGGAGAAGGTCGGCATTGTCGGCAGAACGGGCGCCGGCAAGAGTTCGCTGGCCCTGGCCATCTTCCGCGCTCTCGAGGCCGACGAGGGCAAGATTCTCATCGACGACATCGATATCGGCTTGATTGGACTCCGCGACTTGCGCGAGGCCATCACCATTGTGCCACAGGACCCTACGCTCTTCATGGGCACCATCCGCTCCAACTTGGATCCCTTCGACGCGTACACTGATGAGCAGATATTCGAGGCGCTTCGCAAGGTGCAGCTCATCGGCCCTCACGAGTCTACCTCCAGACCGACTACCAGGCCGACAACCCCATCCGCCGGCGCAGTGCTGCCAGCCACGCCCAACGTTGGACTCACCCAGGGAGACGCCAACTCGAGCTCCGACTCCTCGACATCGCCGACCAACAAGAACGTCTTTCTCAACCTCTCATCCACCGTCTCGGAATCTGGGTCCAACCTATCCCAGGGCCAGCGTCAGCTTCTTTGCCTAGCCCGCGCTCTCCTGAAGCGACCCAACGTGCTCGTGATGGACGAGGCAACCGCTTCGATTGACTACGCCACCGACACCAAGATCCAAGAGACTATCCGTGAGCTAACCAGTACCATCATCACGATTGCCCATCGTCTGCAGACCATTGTAGACTACGACAAGGTGCTCGTCCTGGATAAGGGCGCCGTCGTCGAGTATGGCCACCCGTACGACTTGATCCGCAAAGAAAACGGCACCTTCCGGAGCATGTGCGACATGAGCGGAGACTACCAGCTGCTGCTCAAGGCTGCCAAAAAGAAGTGGGATTCCGGAAGGTTGATCGATGTTGATGACGACGACGACGAGGTGGAGACCACCCAGGACGACAGCAAGACCAAGGCTGTCGGGGACGAGGCTCAAATGGCCGCCGAGGAGGCAAAGAAGCAGGCCGAGGCCGAAGCCAAGAAGCAGGCCGAGGCTGAAGCCAAGAAGGCCGAGGCCGAGGCTGAAGCGCGGAAGAGGGCAGAGGAAGACGCCAAGAAGGCTAGAGAAGTCGAAGAGGAGGCCAAGAAGGCCGAGGAGGAAGAAGTCAAAAAGAAGGCGGCTGAAGAGGAGGCGGGAAAGCGTGCCGAAGAAGCCAAGAGGAAGGCTGAAGAAGAGGCCAAGAAGGCGGGCGGCGGATAGATTGCCCCTTGGTCCTGCATATAAGCTCCCTTCCCCCCCCCCCTCGTGTACTATTGTTGCTTGACAGCGACCAGCTCCGGGTTGGTCGATTTTTCCAGGAGCTCTCGCCGCCTGTTTGTCGCATATTAATGATGGCTAGCTAGAGATTCGTAGATACTGGTGATAAAAAAAACTTTTCTTTGTCTGTTCAAACAATGATCTTGCTGCCCTCGAAAACAACTGACCACTATTCTTGAGTCTTCTTGGCCGTATTACTACGCAGTTTACTTCCTGGCAAGGCCCATCAATCAGCACAACCCAATTCTCTCATCCGGACCCGAAATCACGACCCCCCGCCAACACAATCTTCGTCGCCAACCCAACTTTTCAACACCCCCCTCTCCCCACCTAATACTCAACATCCACCGTCCTCGGCTTCCAGTCCCACAGCCCCTCTCTCTGTTCTGTCCGCCTTGAGTCCGCAGCAGGGGATTCGAGTCATCTAGGCAGAAAACAGCCTTGTTGGCTCAGTGGTAAAGCGTCTCACTAGTAATGAGAAGATCGGCGGTTCGATTCCGCCACGAGGCAGTCTCGTGAGCATTCCGGGGTGGCGCAGCGTATCCTTGGATATATATCTCTTTTTGCAACTTTTTCTCTTCTTTCTCTCTTTTGATTCTCTTCGAGAGAAGATGGAAACCCATTCCCCGTCCTGCTTGAGGACCCAGCCAGGTATTCGGAGGCTCAAAACAGTTCATGTCAGCGTGCCGCTGGAGCTGTTGCGTGTGCTAGTGTGGCAGGCTCTCAAACACTTGTACAATACAAGTTTGTTTGGAAGCGTGATGCGAGTGCGGTGAGTCCCCTTGGCCACCGTCACGACCGTTTCCGAGCTTTGGAGCGAACTCGGCGCCCCGTTGTTAAAGGTAGAGGAAACACCCACGCCTAGGGCATTTCGTCGGATGGTCTTGTAAAGCGCGCGGTCTCGCGTCCGCGGCTTGCAAGGCAGACGCCATCTTGTTCTAGCGATACAGACCCTGCCACGTTGGGCGGGGTGAGGTTTGCGGGAACTCGAGCACCGCATACACGAGACCCGCGATAGACGCCGACAAACATTGTCGTTAACGGCACGTCGCATCCTCCCTTGGCCAGCCTACGCGCTTCATACGGGGCTTGCCCGCACGAAAGTGTCAACCCTGTCGCCACACCGAACGAATACGGCGTACCTGACGATTCTCTCTGGGCCTTATAGCGGAGACTGTTAGCCTCCCTTTCGCAGCGTCTTCGCTTCAGCGGCGTTGAAGACATCTGGTGTGGAGGTTCATTTCCGTAGATCTCGGGACCGGTAAGGGGCGTGTGATTCCTTTACCATGGGTGCGATGAAAGGGAGCAAAAGCCTCCTCCGGACTTACTCTGGCGCTCGTTCCAAGTCTTTTCTTAATTTATTTACAGGATGACTGCATTTGGAGACGTGGGTCTTTCTTTCTTCCTTGATAATAGCTCGTAGTTTGCCTCAACACACTGAGCGTGTGGGATTCGCCGCACACCCAGTCCTTCAAACCTCACGAGACAGGCACACATATCCGTAGGGGGGGGGATCCCGCGTTCTCGTTGCTGTCATTCAGACGAAGCCGGGGAGGATAGCCCTCCCACACTGCGGGGCGGAACTTTCCATCTATTATACTGTCTTTCTTCACCTGCTTTCTTGTGCCGCGGTTATTCTCTAGGTTTCCAGACCTGCGGGTATGCGCACAAAGTTGTCAACCTCTCTCATGCTTGGAAGTCAAATTGGCTTCGGTAACCTGGAGCCTAGATTTGGTCTAAGCCCTATTGACTGCAGCAGGCGGACGACACCAACAAGGAGCGTCCTCGAAGCATGGGAATCACCGACCTACAATAACTTTGCGCTTCGCATCACCGCCGGCCACTTATCGAGAACCACAGCGGACAGCCCCCCCTCCAAAGCCGTGGGCAAAGCCTCCGGACCAAGCGGCCGGGACACACGGCCGGGCTCGGATGAAACTCTGGCGGAGTACCGGCACCGCCTCTCCGCACCTCTCTCTCATTGTTCTGGGACCCGCGGAAGCAACGTCGAAAGTCCTCGGGATGCGCAATGGGGAACTCACACCGAAACCGTCAAGCTTCCATGTCAGAAAGGCCCGTAGCAAGCGGCTCAAAACACACACACACACACACACGCACACGCACACAAAGACGAGACAGCAACTCGTACACCGCAGGCTTGAGACGCAGTTGGCTGCAAGGTTTTGGGGACGAACGCGTCCTGCGACGACACGCGGCCGTTGCGCGGCTCACGATGCGGGTATATTCCCCTTCCACACTCAACGAACTTTTGATCATCTTATCCATCTCACTGTAGTAGTTTCCGTTGGTTGAGTCCAGCGTGGCCAGTGTGAAATAGGGAGCAATAGAAGAACCAAAAAAAAAGAAGAAAAAAAGAAGAAGAAGGAATCATCATGGACTCTGAGCAGCGGCGAGAGCCTCGCGAACATCTGTCTTGCGCCCCTGCAATCAGGCAAGGCCTCCTTCCGTCCAAAGGCCCAGACTCGGGCCCGGGTGCGGCACTTGCTTGCTGACCCCCCCTTTGGATTGCCGTGTTGCCGCCGGCCGCCGGCAGAGAATCCCAAACCCCTCCGCGTCCCAAGCTGTCGGGGGTTACGATACGGCCTCTCTGACCCTAGGATCTGGACACTAGAGAGATTTCAATTATCTTGCAGAAATGGTCTCAGCACGGGAGTCACGAGCCAGTAGGAAAAGCATCATGTCTGTGGTTTTCTTCCTCTCTCCCTCTCCCTCCCTCATCCCCCCCCCTTCCTCTCTCTGCTCCCTTCTCAACCACCACACGTGGTTTTTCGTGCCGTGGAGAAGCGGACACAGGGCAAAGGAACCATGCTTGCCGACTTTGGCGGATGGAAGGCTCCGCAAGACCGGGGAGGGGGTGGCGGTTTGCGTGACTGACTCGTTTGCGAACAAGCATCTTGGCCACCACGTCCACTTTGTATCGCATTGCGCGACGAGTTCAGATAAAACGTCAGTAGCAGCAACCCGCAAAAGCGGTAATCGACCGCAGGCGCGGGGCGGGCGAGAGCGAGGGCGAGATATACTCCGCGGCATCAATCGAATCGCGGAAACGGGCTCGTACGGAAAGAGTTTTGGAGCCGCAAGATGCCCGATATCGCCAACCCGCAGATGACGGATGGAAGAAACGCAAACAGAGTTCTATTCTCAGCCTGCCGTCCTCGTCCAGCTACCCGCACGTGCCGACCCCCAGATGCATACAACTGGGAGGGACGAAGATGCCGGCCATACATGGCATCAGGATTCTTTTTATTTTTACTTTTAAAAAAGGAAGAAGAAGACGGAGGGGGAGAGAGAGAGAGAGAGAGAGAGAGATAAGGGTCAGCTGAAAGAACGCCGTCCCAAGCTAGTGATTCGTGATGCATGATGCAGATGGTATCTTTCCTCAATGTGTCTGTTCCAAAACAAGAAACACCCCTCGCGCAACGCAGACCACGCTCCTGTCGGTTTTGGGCGTCTGCCCCGTATCAGCTGGTCCAGCGTCCACCCCTCCTCGCCTGTACGTCGTGTAGAGTGAGAGAGACATAGATAGTGAGAAAGAGAGATACAAACACACGTCAAGCAGCGAGCCAGAACTACATGGCCCCTCTCGAACGGGCGCGGGACGTGGGGGCGGGGGAAGCGGGGGGTTTGATGCTCAGTTGCCGTCTCTCCGGTTGGAAAGCCTGTCTGTCTATGCTGCTGGCTGCCGCAAGACTAGCAAGTGAAGCTCGACCTAAGCTTGAGGCAACAAGACTCGAGGACCTGGTCTCTTCATCGTATGGTCAACTGCGTCAGCAGGCGGAGGAAATACCAGATTGTGGACTGAGCGCGAACGAGAGACAACCAACCGTCGGCATCCCCCCCCAGTCTAGTTCAGTCAAGTTCAGTCCAACAGACGGACCCCCTACCTCCTCTCTGAACGCAACCCGCCTGGCGGGTTTTCCGTCCTAGGCTAGATCCATCTTCCATCCATCGAGGTTACAACGCCTTCACGCTCGTTAACCTCTTTTCCTTTTTTTTCTTCTTCTTCTTCTTTTTGCAACTAGTCTCGCCAATTTCCGGCCCGAAGTGGTTAGAGAGGCGTCCGAACAAGTGCCATGTCGTTGCGTCTGTGCCATGAGGGGGCAAGCCTCTGGCCCGTCCACAACGCCAACTCGCAGGCTACTCGGTCATCTCGTTGGTTTCCGAAGCTAGAATCTTGAGCACCATCTGGGAAAATATCCAATGACATTCCACGCCGGCGTCGACGCCGTGAAAGGATGGTCCACCACGCAGTGTGTCGCCCACCCCTCTCCAGCAAGCCACAACCGTGCAGCTTGGCAAAGGGGCTTGGCTACTTCTAGCTTCCTCCTCCTGCTGCAACCTTGAACCGTCACGCAGCGCCTCAGTCCAGCGCATCAGTTCGTTTTTGGAGTCCGGATCCCATCATGCCCTGGTTCATTCCTGGCCTTCGAATCGGGGCATGATGTCAAATACTCTCTCGTCAAGACCGCTTCTTGATGTTGCGTGCAGCATCGCATGCGCGGACTGTTCTGGGATAAGATGAAAAGTCTGAACAAGTGGGTGCGCGCAACGATGGGATGACACGAGGGTACCCCCCGTCAGTGCGTGCATGAGTCGCTAGTGTTCGCAGAGTGGCGTGGCCCCCGTTTGTGGTGAAGCCTGCGTGCATTTTTTCATCGTCTGGATGCAAGTCGTCCACGAGTTCGGCGACGATATACGACAAGACGGTATACGATGAAAGATCTATTCGCCCCTTTGCAGGTGGGTGGCATGTTAGTCCGGCTCGCATACTTGCCCTCGGCAAAAGCGACGGAGTGGTTAGTGCGGGATATTTGGCCGCCGAGAGGCACAGCAGAGGGGGTTTACGATTACGAGGACTGGTGCGTCCTCCCACTTCCCATTGCATACATGCAAGCCGCCTCAGGCCAGCCGAACAAGGTGTGAGCTTGGCCCGGAATAAACTATGGTGTGTTGGCCACGAGAGCCAAGAGGCGGGAGAGATGCAAGCTTATCTCGTAATCTTCCGGCTCGCCATCATGATTTTGCTAAAATAAGGCGGAGGGATTGGGCGACTCCAGAGCTGGGTTTGGCATGCGCAGACGGGTGAGGCGACAAGAGGGCAAGTCCGCAGGACCGCGACGAGCAGCAGGGCTACAGAGTGACAGGTGACAGCGCGCACCGGACCACAGGCTCGGTTGGCCTTCTCTCGCGATAGGAGTCGTTCTGGAAATGTTAAAAGGTGTGGCCTGAGTGGACTGTGGTTGGATGTGCCTTGCATTAGTGGCGAAGCTGTGTTCATGGACAGTCGGCGACGACGAGACGGGTTCCCGGCGAGAGGGTGTCAAGGTATGGTCGAACGTGCTGCAAACTGCTGTAGTGTAAGTCGGCGCGCAGAAGATGATGGGCCCTTGTGGGTGGAGACGGACAGGAGGGCAGAGGGCGCCGCTCCCTCGGGAACACTACGAAGTGTAGAACTCAGCCCGCATCGATCAGTGAGTGGTTCGCTGCCTCTGTTCAGTGAGGTTGGATCCCTGGTGGCAAGGAGAGGAGGCCCCTTTTCACGTCTTGGCAACGGTTTCTGCTCGAGAAGAGCAGAGAAATGGCCTGTATGCATGGATGAGGCCATGACGATGTATTTCGTATAATTAATTGATCAACCAAACCCCATGGATCCGCGATGACGATATCGATAACCAAGAATGAAAGTGATGTCGGTCAACGATATTGATCGGCC
Source organism: Colletotrichum caudatum (assembly GCA_030867225.1). Lineage (NCBI taxonomy): Eukaryota > Fungi > Ascomycota > Sordariomycetes > Glomerellales > Glomerellaceae > Colletotrichum > Colletotrichum caudatum. The sequence goes on from MU846080.1 coordinate 86,688, forward strand.
GCAAAACGCTGGTTCATGCCAAGGCCTGCCCCAGCACAACCCGGCCGTAGCATGAATCGATACTTGGATGAAGGAACAGAGACTAGGTGGGTATGCATAGGTAGGGGTTTTCTTCTCTTTCTTTACCAGTCAAGATTCTGCGTATCCCATACGGAGCACACAGCGCGAGTGCGGCAAGAACAAATGGCGGTAAAGTTTCGGGCCCCCAGGCACGCAGCTCCTTCAAAAATGGATGCGAGATTTGGGATGCGAGATTTGGGATGCGAGATTTGGGATGCGACACTGACAGCGGTATCGCAACGGTCGACAGTCAACCGCGTAATCTGTTCTGTCTCGCTCTTCATTATGGCGTAAAAGAAACAATGTGTGGTATCCGCTGTGACGCAGGGAGAAGGAGTCGCTCCAGGAGTCTTTCCGGGCGGACCATAGTTGACGCAGTAAGCGAGACAGTCGGCCAGGGTAGGCTGGATAGCGGTAAAGTCAAGACTGGGTCTTGTCTGCATCATCCAGAGACCTGACCTGATGTTAGTTCCAGGGTTGGTCCGCAAACTTTAGGGATGGGTTCTCGATGCGACGGAGCCTGGCAAGCCGGGAGCAACAAGACAGGGGGGAAACGCGCTCAACAGAGGGGGGAGGGAACAGGATAAAAATGAGAGACGAGTGATGGCCCTGGACGCTAGGTAGTAGTGTGGCGGCAGGGGATGATGCTCCGAAGGACCTTGGTGAGCGGCGGCGGCATTGTCGCTCATGATTTCAGAGTGCAAGAGGTCCGGCGGCAGGCATGAGAATCAAGACGGAAGTCCCAATGCGCCGGGACGGAGTGCAATCAATGGTTCCGACTCGATCTTGCTGCTGGCAGCCTAAGCTGGGAGGACATACAGCGAGTGGGCGAGAGATTGGAGGGAGAGGGAGCCAGCTTGATTTTGGTCCTCTTTTCTTTACTTGACCAGGACGAGCATAGACAGATTCTGTTGGATGGGACCGGGGTGTAAGTGTAGGCGATAGATAGATAGGTGAGCCTAGTTTAGCGGCTTACACCTGCAGGCCAGGCATGGCAGGCCAGAAACGGGAGAAGGCAGTGAAAGAGGGGTCCTCGGGACACGTTCCCTCATTTCGGGATGAATAGTGAGTGAGTGATGAAAGGATAAAGGGCACCGTCCTATTGCGAATTTAAGAACAGTAATGCGTTGCTGGGCGTGGCAAAGATGGAAACGACAAGGACAAGAATTCCAGTGTTTCGTCAAAAGCGGTGGTGGTTGGAGGCGTTGGCGTCTTTGGCTTGGTTACTGAGACAGAGACTTTGGGTACGCGGTGCGTGGCGGCTTTGCTGAAAGCTTCTCGACGGGCGGCGGCTGCGGCGGCGACGACGACGACAACAAAGGGACAAGGCGGCGTCGGCGGCAGTGGCTGGGTAAAGTCTGATGGGGACGGACGGACGATTAGCTGGTCATTCATGTGAAGAAGAGGGGGCGGCAGCAAAATACAGTACACGTACGGAAGAAACCAGTCGAATGCGCTTGAGTGAGCGTGATTGAAGGAGATGATGGATGGATGGAGATGCGCTCGCTGGCTGGAGAATCGAGCCCCCCTGCTTGCTGCAGGATCAATTGAGTGTGGTAGGTATGCGATACGCACTTATGCAGAGATGGGCACTAACTATAAGAGGAAAGGGTGAATCCCGCCACCCGCTCGACAGTTGACACCAGCACGTAAGGAACGAGATGGGCCAATCAGAACGAAGGGAAAGGTGCAAGTAAATGGAGATTGCCGCCTGTGACCTTCATAAAATAAAAAAAAGGAAAGAAGCCCCAAGGACAAGCACCCACAATCTTGCCCATCCAAGGCAGGACCAGCACCGGCACCGTGACCTGGCCTGGCCTGGCCTGACCTGACCTGACCTGACCAGGACGGATAGGGGACAGACCAAACCATTGCACTAGGTACGTATCTGTACACTAACTGCACTACTGCAACCTTCTTCCCAAGTGCGAAGGAAGGAGGGGAGGGAATGGGAAGGTGGAATGCGGAAGGTTCTTGCTCCTTGAGCTACCTAGTGCACACTGGGTTTCTACTGTACGTATCTCCCCATTTCCAGCAGGAGCAGGAGCAGGAGCGGAAAGACCCGCATCAAGCAATGGAATATCGACCGCGTGGTTGCTATTCGATTTGTTCTCTTCCAGCTACTGGTCTAATCTGGCACCGGCGGTGGTTTACAGCCGTCGTCACCAAGTCGATGTGCCGAAGGCGGCTTCGTTTCACACAATTGTTTGTTTGCTTGCTTGCTTCCAGGTCACGTCACCCAACAACAGGTATGCAGTGTACCTAGTCTGCATAGTAGTTAGTGTACGGATACGGCCACGATACAGGTGACAGCGTACGAATACCTCGACAACCTGGCAACCTGGACGACCTGAACGATCCCCCGCAAACACACAGCTGAGGGTAACTTCTTTCGGCCTTACATAGTACGCTAGCGACGGCGCATGGCGGGGAGCCCGGCCTGGCAAGTTCCAATCCGTGGACGCTGGCGGCACTGGACCAGTTGGTTTAGGTAGGCACATTGATTGATTGCCTTTGTCTCGGACATGTGCCATGGTCGCGCGATGGTCAGACCTGTCAACCGCTGGTTCCCTTCTTTTTCGTCCCGTCTACGGTCTACGCGGTCTGTTGCTGGGTCTGCGGGATGCGGCTGGTCTCGTGCGGTCTGGACAAGCGAGGGGCCTCGCGCCGCTGAGATGACTCGACCATGGTTGCAACAACGACCAGTTCCACGAACCGACGAACCACCTACCCGCCGTGACCCCAGTCCAGCTGGCTGGCTGGCTGGCTGGCTTCGAAAACCACTGCTGGCCCGCCGCCCGATGGCATGGTATGGCATGGTATGGCATGGTATGGCATGGTATAGCATGGGCTCATCCATATGGAAAAGGGGATGCGCCTCCACTCGCCGACAAAGAGATGCATGTGAGAGTGGTACGTACTTTATCCAGTCCGATTTACGGGCGTTGCAGTATCGGTGAACAGATCACGACTACGTACCATACCTATCTAGTTTACTACAGTAGGTGAGTAGACCTATGGGTTATCTCTAGCTCGGACGAAGGAACAGAGAGAAAGGGAATCTCAGAAGAAAAGTTAAAAATAAATAAAGAGATAAAACCGAAAACGAAGAAGATGAAGCAGCGAAACGCGAAAGGGAAGAAGCAAAGCGCTGAAGGGGAAGAATACCAGAACAGAAACATACGCAGCCTGTAAGTATCGCATCGGCGGCGTTGGACATCAATGCGTGCGGCTTCTCGACGCATTCGCCGCCGCCCGCCGCCTTGCCCTAAACCCCAAGTGTCCCGAGCTCCAGCCTTGGGCCCTGCATTGGAAACAAGACCTACAGTAAACGTGAGCTTAGCATCAGCATCCGGTCTGTCTGTCTGTTTGTCTGTCTGGTTGCTGCTGGTGTTGTGTTGGGGTCGGTGTCGCAGTTAAACCGACAGTGACAGCCATCGTTTGGCAGGTGGGGCTTATCTGGGTACCTAGATAGCTAGATACCTAGGTACGTATCGGTAGGAGAGAAGGAGAGAGATGAAGAATCAATCGTGCAAAGGCTACGGAACCTACAGACACAAAGAGAACGAGGGGCAGCAGTAGAAATGCGGGAGAAGAGGCGCGAAAATACTGTAATGTACGAATGAATACCTACTGATACAGCAGCCCACGGTAGGTAAACTACATATGTCAACAGAGGAGAGAGAACCCCGGCGGCCAAGCCTCGACCGCACAATCTTGGCTCCACTCAACTCTTCCCACCCCCCCAGTCACTCACCCCGGTCTGGCGCTCTCCCCGGGCCTGGTCCCAGGCAGGCAGGCCTACATACAGTAGTACCATGTACGAGTACATTCGAATAGTACCTCTCTGGTAAGTGGTCTCTCGTCGGCCCATCTGTCAAGTGCGGGTGGAGCGATACGTGCCCCACTAAGAACAGTAGTAGTAGTACTTCGTACACTTGGTGTACGTCCAGGCACTAGTAGTTTATGTACTCGTACCTACCTACCTACCTACCTACCTCGCAGGCAGGAGCAAATCAAGAGTAGGGGCACGTACCGGTACGTACTGGGAGCTTCCCTGAGCGATGCACATCCACAATCTCCCCCATCCCATGTCTGTCACTCATCAAATCGCCCTCTCACACCACACCACACACACTACACTCCAAATCTTGCTGCTCTTGCTCTGCTGCTCTCTCCTCTATCCCGTGCTCTATGCATGTCTCCCATCTGTCTCTGCAAAAAAAAAAAAAAAAAAAAAAA